>JARHVA010001903.1:2972500-2978328 GCA_037957365.1 Torreya grandis | reverse complement strand
AATAAGTTAACATTGAATGAATTAAAAAGATAAATCAACAAGCATCATTATATTTGAAATTTTATTTAATTGAACATTGTTTATTAAAATTTAGTTCAAACAAGTAACCATTTAACAAATTAAAAAAATGTAAAATATGTAATGCAAATATCCCATATGAATGTGTTATCAACACTCTACAATTTAGTTTATGGAAGACAAAGAAGAAATCTATTAACATAAAAAATTAAGGAAAACCTAGCTTAATAAAGAAGATAAAAATACCAAGTATTTGCATCACTTGACTTCCAAGAACCAACATTAAAGTAAAAATTTTGAATTCAATGGAGATGATGGGGTTATTTATAAAGAGGAAAAATAAATTGAGTTGCAGATTGTTAGTTTTTATAGGAATCTTTTTTCATCCATCCCTTCTCAGGATGTTCAGTTAGAGGATCAAGTTCTAAATCTTATTCCAGGGGTCATATCCCAAGAGGATAATGCTTCAAAATTATTTATACCTTCTAATGATGATATTAAATCCATTATTTTTCATTAGAAGGAGACAAAGCCCATAGTCTAGATCGATTTCACCCTTTTTTCTTTCAAGCTTTTTGGGATATTATTTGGCATGAAATTTGTTTAGCAGTCTTTGAATTTTTTAAATCAAAGATTATGCTCCAAAAATTTAATAACACTTTCTTGATTTTGATTCCCAAGAATCATGGAATAAATCAATTGAAATATTTTAGACCTACTATCCTCTTGTTTCATATTTTATAAGACCTATACCAAAGGCTTAGCCTTAAAAATTCAAATGCTACTTGATAAGATGATAGCATAATAACAAGGGGCATTTGTGTTTGGTAGTTGGATATTGGATAACATATTCATTGCTCATGAAATAATTTATTCCATATCTAACTCTTCCAAATAGATAATATTTATCAATCTTGGCATAAACAAAACCTATGGTCAGGTCTCATAGATCTTTCTTGACAAAGTTTTAAAAAAGTTTGGGTTCAATCAGGTGGTCTAAAATCTAATTTCATCATGAATTTTTTCCCCATGTATTCAGTCATTATAAACGGGCCCTCTAAAGGGATTTTTTCAATAGGTAGAGGTCTTCGTCAAAGGAACCCTTTATCACCCTATCCTTTTATCTTAATGGTTGAAACATTGAGTATAATTATTGAAATTTCCAGATGATCTAGAATTATCAAGGGTATTAAGGTGGCTCCTAATACTAGACCAATAACCAATTAACAATTTTATGAAAATACCCTAATGATGGGAGAAGATTTAGTGTCTGAAGTTAAATGTTTTAGCGAAATTATCAATATCTATTCAGAATTTTTAGGGAAATGTGTTTATTTTTTCAAAAGTTTTTTATTTTTTTTAATACTTTGACTAGCTTGCAGGTAAATATTTTCATGATTATTGGGTGCTTTAAATATAATATCCCATTTTCCTATCTAGGTGTTCCTCTCTTCGAAGGAAAAGTGAAATCAAAATTTAGGAATCCACTAATTGACAAGGTCTAAAATAATTTAGCATGTTGGAAAGAGAATTTGTTTTCTAAAGCTAGTAAAATTAAATTACTTAAAATCTCCATGTACAGTATCCATATCTATTTTATGTCTTTATTTGTAATTCTGAATAAAGTGGCAAATGAATTAGATAAAATACAAAATAAGTTTATATAGAGGGGCTAAAGTTAACTTCACATTCCCCTTATTTTTTTGGAAAAAAACATGCTTGAAAAAAGGGAGAGGGGGCCTCGGTCTCATGAGGATGAAATGAATGAACTAAGTCATGTTGTCCAAATAAAGGTGGAGGGTGTTATAATAAGATAATCAATGGATGAGAATAATTAAATCTAAGTATATGAATTCTAAGGAGAGGTGTTGTTTCCTTTTGAAGAAGGGCTTAATAATGGGTCTACTTTTTGGAAAGATATTTGTAAAGGAAAGGATATCCTTAAAAGAGGCTTAAAATGGTAAATATGAAGAGGCAATAGAGTTGATTTTTCGGATGATCTATGGATTAATTACAACCTACTAGGTTCCTCTAAAGTTTTTTTTAGGCTTATAGGTCACTTTAAAGGAGGCCATGGGCCACAAAGTGTAAGATTACTAACAAGAAGAAGATTAGATCAAAGTGTGGAAGATCTTGCATGAAAAAAAGTGAAATCAACAAGAAATGATTTTTCTCCAAGACTTAAGTAACTAGATCTTGAATACTCATATTTGAACATTCCTTAAAGAGGATGAACTTATGTATAAGGCAAATATTGGAGGTTCTTGACTATTTTTTTTAACACGAGCATGTTTTGGATTTTCACCACCATGGCTTGGAAATAGAAGGTTTATTCATTTTATCTTGTTATTGGTATCTTTTATTCTAGATTGTGGTGAAAGATACATCCAATATACCAATAGGTGATGGTAGAGAAAGTAAGAGGCGTGACCTCTAACCAGTGATAATGGGGAAACTAAAGCCCCAACTTGAAAATACAAGCACCCCAATAGATGAAATAACAACAAGGATGGGGTAAAATAAACCCAAATAACATGTTTGTGGTAGTTGGCACCATCTAATGAAATGTCATGGACTAGTACACTTTATTGAGGAATAATTGAAATATTCATCCACCCTTCCATTTTTACCCTTTTTTTCTTCACTTCTTGCCACACTCCTTGAGTCAGATCCACCATGACTATTTGCATCACTTTATTCTATATCTCTTGAGTTATGTGATAACCCAACTATTTTAGGTTTATTCTCATGACTAATTCCTTATTCAAGTTTGATCTCTCTATTTTATGAGCATGTTACATACCTCCATGTGTAGATTCATTTGGTTTTAGTTCCATTATTAGGATCCCCTCTTTGTTTCCCCTCCTCATTATGATAATTATCCTAGCCTTGTGCGTTTAGCTCATCTAGCTCATTTGTTTTTTGGCCTTCCACCTCTTGTTCTTATATTTTTTCCTCTTATTCCTTTTGTGTTGGCATGGTCCAGTGTTTGAAGGTTTATTTCATCCCTTTCTTATTTGGTGGGAAGATTTTTTTTCATAATTTTACAAGTTAAAATGATGGATAATTATAATTATCAATTCAAACAAATTATTTTACAAGATACATTCACTCATAAATATATTCATACATTAAAATAAGTAATATTGAATGAATTAAAAAGATAAATAAATAGGCGTCTAAATTATATCACAAGTATATTCATACATTAAAACAATATTATCTAGTATACATATTCACTCATAATATATTCATACATTAAAACAAATAAATATTGAATGACAATAAATAAATAAATAGTCACCTAAATCTTATATTGATTGAATTAAAAAAATAACAAATATAGAGATGATAAATAATACAAAACAACACTTTTAAAAATCATTCAAATAAGCAAAAAAAATATCCAATAACACATTCAAAACATAAAATTTTTTAAAACAATAGCCCAACGTATTCTTATAAAAAAATATCAAATAATCACCCAAATATTTAAATATAATCCATTATTAATATTATTAAAATATTTATTCATAAAAGCAAAACAATTTAGATAAAAGAAACTAAACATATAATAACTAATTCAAACAATTAATTAATTTTGTGTGTGTGTGTGTGTGTGTGTGGTGTGTGTGTGTGTGTGTGTGTGTGTGTGTGTGTGTGTGTGTGTGTGTGTGTGTGTGTGTGTGTGTGTGTGTGTGTGTGTGTGTGTGTGTGTGTGTGCGTGCGTGCGTGCGTGCGTGCGTGCGTGCGTGCGTGCGTGCGTGCGTGCGTGCGTGTGTGTGTGTGTGTGTGTGTGTGTGTGTGTGTGTGTGTGTGTGTGTGTGTGTGTGTGTGTGTGTGTGTGTGTGTGTGTGTGTGTGTGTGTGTGTGTGTGTGTGTGTGTGTGTGTGTGTGTGTGTGTGTGTGTGTGTAATTACTCATTATGAATAATTGAATAAATGTATCTTAAATAATAAAACATATAAATTAATAAAACTATGAAAATATCCATATAATCAATATACAAATAAATAACAAATACACATCACTTAAAAAATAACTTGCACCAAACAAGAAAAACCATTCAAACAACCAAGCATACTCTAATAAAAATAGTAATAAGTTAAAAAATATCAATCAAATATTTTCATATATTAAAATAAGTAAATATTAAATTAATAATATAATCAAATAAACATATATTAACTTATAAATGAAAACAATAAATATTTACATACATAAACCAATGTTTCTATTAAAAATATTCATTCATAAAAGTAAACAATCTATATAAAAGAAATTAAACATAAAATAAATGATTCAAATCATTAATCATATATATAATTACTCATCATGAATAACTAAAAATATACATCTTAAATAATAAAATATATAAATTAATAAAACTATAAAAATACCCATACAATCAATATAAAAATAATCATGAATATACATCATTTCCAATAGTTCACATAAAATAAGTGATTCACACAATTAACATATATAATTAATCATAAATAACAAAAAATATACATTATTTAAAAAAGAACTAACATAAAATAATTGATTCAAATAATTAGTCATCACATAAAATAAGTGATTTAAACAATTAACATATATATAATTACATCATCATAAATAATTAAAAATATACATCATTTAAACAAGAACTCACATAAAATAATTGATTCAAACAATTAATCATATATATAATTACTCATCATACCTATCCTAAATAACTAAAAATATGTTTCTTAAATAATAAAACATATAAATTAATAAAATTATAAAAATATTCATATAACGAATATAAAAATAAATAAAAAATATAACATCTTCTAAACAAGAACTGTACCAAAAAATACTTACATTCAAAATTAAAGAAAATAAATAATTAATCATATATATAATTATTCATCATACCAATCTTAAATAATTAAAAATATGCAAATGGTAAATAATACAAAACAACACTTTTTAAGATCATTCAAATAATCTTAAATAATAAAACATATAAATTAATAAAACTATAAAAATATCCATATAATCAATATACAAATAAATAACGAATATAGATCACTTAAACAAGAACCCGTACCAAACAAGAAAAACTATTCAAACACCAAGCATACTCTAATAAGAAAAATAATAAGTAAAAAACTATCAAACAAATATGAACAATGTACAAAAAACTAATGAACATTTAAACAAACATGCATTTTACAAACAAACAATAATATAATGATTTATTTAAACAAATACATTTTTATATATAATGATTTGTATAAACAATAGTTACATGTAATCATATTCATTCTTTCAAATAAAAATTCTATCATTTAAAAATTAATGCATACATAAATATATTTAAATACATTTTCATAAAAAAAGTGCTTATATAAACATACAATGAATAATATAAATAAGTAGTTGTATAAAAATTCCTTAAAAAAATTCTTAAATCATGCATATAAATACTTATATGAAGTGCTAGAGTAATGAATCACATAAACAATATTTGAAGATATATCTAATAATTTATTTGATTAAATATGATTTATCACAATTTTAACTTTTAAAGTGATGTAAATATTAAATGAATTAAAAAGATAAATAATCAAGCATCTAAAATATATTGAAGAATTTATTTAAAATTTAGTTTAAACAAATATTTATATAACAAAAAAATCAAACAAATAAATGTTCAATCATTTTATTAATAAAATATTCATTCATAAAAATAAAACAATTTAAATAAAAGAAATTAAACATACAAAAATGATTCGAACATCTAATCATATATATATATATATATATATATATATATA
>JARHVA010001903.1:2955000-2967500 GCA_037957365.1 Torreya grandis | reverse complement strand
TGCAATAAGTAATTCAAATAATTAATCATATAAAAGTGATTCAAATAGTTAAAAAAATGTATATTAAATTATAAAACATATAAATTAATTAATCTAATAAAAATACTCATATAATAAATATACAAATAAATAATGAATATACATCATTTAAACAAGAACCCGTACCAAACAAAAAAAGCCATTCAAAAATTCAAACATGCTCTAATAAAAATAATAATAAAATCACACAAATATAAATGAATATTGATATTACTAAATTATTCATTCATAAATGTAAAACAGTTTAAATAAAAGAAATTAAACATACAATAAGAAATTCAAACAATTAATCATATATAAGAGATTTGAACACACACACACACACACACACACACACACACACACACACACACACACACACACACACACACACACACACACACACACACACACACACACACACATATATATATATATGGATATGGTATCTTAAAAAACAAAAGATATAAATCAATAAAACCATAAAATGTCTATATAATCAATATACAAATAAATAATGAATATACATCACTTAAACAAAAACTCATACCAAACAAGAAAATCCATTCAAACAACCAAGCATACTCTAATAAAAATAATAATAGGTGTAAAAAAATATCAAACAAATATTTTATATATTAAAGTAAGTAAATATTAAATTAAAAATATAATCAAATAAACATTTATTAAATCATAAAAGAAAACAACAAATATTTACATACATAAACCAATGTTTCTATTACTAAATTATTCATTCATAAAAGCAAACAATTTATATAAAAGAAATTAAACATAAAATAAATGATTCAAATAATTAATCATATGAAATTGCTAAGAAATCAAAAAATGCATATGATTATCTATCGGTTTAAGTGGAAGTAGGATGGCTGGGAGCGGCGGGAAGGAAGGAGACGGCCCAGGCGAGGGATCTAGCAGCGGGAGGACGCGGTAGGAGATTTAGAGAGGAAAGGAACAAGTTTCTGACAATGAGCGACCCAAAATGCGGAAAGTCAATGGATGTTTTCCATGGTCTCAAGATAGACCTGTCCTGGTGATTCTAGAAGAAGCTGTCAAAGAAGAGGTCGACTATCTGGCAGCGCACACCCTCATATGCAAGTTTATTGGTCTGCGAATCTCCCAGATGGCTTTGGAAGCCTGGCTACGCAATTCTTTGCAAATAGAGGGTGACATGGATATAATGTTGGTTGGAAATAGTTACTTTCTGGTAAACTTTTCCTCTGTTTTGGATAGAAATCGAATTTTTGAAGGGGGGCCCTATTTCTATGATAGAGTAGGACTGTTCATCAAACCCTGGCATTCTGGCTTCAACTCTACGGAGGATTTACCAATGAAGGTTCTGGTGTGGGTCCGTCTTCCCAGATTACCCTTAGAATTTTGGAGAGAGGACATTCTCCATCAAATAGCCGCATTGTTGGGGGCCCCAATTGCTGTAGCGCACCAGTCGCTGGACAGAAAAATCATTTCCTATGCCTGAATCTGTGTGGAAATGGACTTGAATAACCTGCTTCTGGATGTTATGGAATTTGCCTGGGAGGCTCTTCCTGGGTCCAGCAAATTGATTACGAAGCCATCCCTTTTCGATGCAGAGTGTGTCATATTTATGGTCACTTACATCGTGAATGCCCTCAGTCCAGGAGATTCATTGGGATGGAGGCTAATGGAGGTAAGGTTTCAGAACAGGCGGACAAAATGGGCTCATCTAGACCTGGCTCGGATAGGACGCTAAGAGGTAAGCCTCAGGGGAATATGGATAATTTGGCTACAGGGCAGTCAGAAGCCTATGGACCTGATAAGGAGGGATTCACCCTTGTAAGACGGTGAGTTAAAGGTCGGGGACAAAAATGTAGGAACCAAGATAGACCTTTTGAGGGGGGGTTTAATTGGTTTGAAACCTTGGAGTGTATGGCCCTTGAGGATGGCATTCCTCCAGAGGAGCTGGCAGTACCTATGGAGGGCGAGGAGGTGGGTTCCATCCCTATGGAGCCTCAAGATATGATTATCCAGTCAAACAAGCAGATAGAGGATGTCCCGAAAGAAGGGGCATTGGCAGTAATTTCAGCACAGCAGCATAATGATACAAGTTGGGCTGATTTGGTAAAAGAGAAGGATACATCCTGAAAAGATAAGGGTCCATTGACAATGCTGGGCATTATGCAGAGGCCACTAAAGAAAGCATCTTTCACCACCCCGGCTAAAGCAGGGTGCAAGAAGGATCAAGAGAAAATTCAGCGGATGGGGGATTTATTGGTGGAGACAGGAGTGGTCAAGACCCTGGATGAACATTTCACATAGCCCACCCAATGATAATGCTGTCATGGAATGTAAGGGGATTGCATATTCTCCCTAGGAAAAAGGCTATGTGAAAATTGCTTAGAGAACATTCTCTGGATATCATCTACATTCAAGAAACCAAACTCCTTGTAGATAATATGATCAGTTATTCGTCAAAGTTCTGGGCTCGGGGGCAATCCCAATGTGTGGGGGCCTTAGGTAGTGCAGGAGGACTTGCTATTTGTTAGGATCCGGTGAAGATTACTCCACAATTATGGGTGGCGAATCTCTCAGCGCTGACTATGGTGGCTTCCTCCCCTGAGTGTGGGGAGCTGATTCTCATCACTAATGTCTACGCACCGAGGGATTTCTCTGGATAGAACAAGCTTTGGGATCATTTACGGTATGTGTGGAGCTACTTTCCTTATTTGCCTTGGATAGTGAGTGGAGACTTTAATGCTATTCTGAATCTAGAAGAGAAAAGGGGAGGACTTCAACGCCTTGGCTCTTCGGTGGAACTGCTAAGAGATAATATTGACAAGATGCGCCTGGAGGATGTTAAGCCAATTAATGGACTTTTCACCTAGAACAATAGAAGATCAGGTAAGGAAGCTATTTCTGAGCGCTTAGATAGATTTTTAGTGTCTTGTTTTTGGCTTTCTAGTGCTTTTTCTTTGGCTTTCAAAATCTTGGACTGGCATGGGTCGGATCATTGGCCTATTAAGCTGACAACCAGATTTATATCTGGACCCAAGAAACTACTGTTTAAATTCTAGCTTATGTGGCTTCGGGATTCCTCTCTTCATGACCTCATGATCAGCTGGTGGAGGTAGGGAAGACCGGCATATGGTACAGCAATGTACTCTTTCACTAAAAAACTCCAATTTGTGAAATGTAAGCTGCAGAACTGGAATAGAAACAGCTTTGGGAATCTCTATGTTATGAGGAATAAGGCGAAAGAAAGGCTGAATTTTATCACAAGACAAATTTGGGATGATGGTTTGACAGAGGATTTGTATAAGGCTAAATTCTCGGCCTTGAATGATGTTTCGGAATGGGAACTTAGGGTAGAAATTTTTTGGAAGCAGAAGGCCCGTATTGACTGGCTTCAAGAGGGGGACAGGGACACATCTTTCTTCCACAAATCATTCCAGGCGAAGCGTAATACAAATTTTATACCTTCTCTTGTGACTTCAGTTGGTACTCGAGTCTCTTCTTCTTCCGACATTTCTGAGGAGGCTGTTAGTTTCTACTTTGAACTCCTATCTGGTGCACCACTTCCTGCTGGTTTAGAGGAAAATGAGATTTTGGCATGCATACCTTCTATCATAATTCCAGAAATGAATGATGCTCTAATGAAATTGATTGACAAGGAGGAGGTAGAGCGAGTGGTGTTTAGTATGAATAGAGGAAAAGCTCCTGATTCGAATGGGTTTCCAGCAAAAATTTTCCAATAATTTTGGAGCATTATCAACCCAGACTTAATGGAAGTTGTTCAGGAGTCCTTCCATAAAAAAGAAATGCTTAGAGCACTTAATGCAACCTTTTTGATGCTTATTCCAAAGGAGAAACAGGTTAATCAACTGGACCATTTCAGGGCTATAACACTTTGCAATATGGTCTATAAGGTTATCACTAAGCTTATTGCTGAAAGGCTAAAAATCTGGCTCCCAAAGATCATTTCAAAGGAACAAGGAGGCTTCGTTGTTGGGAGGCAACTTCTAGATGGAGTGGTGATTGCTTCAGAAGCAATCCACTCGATGTTCAAGTCCCAAGAGAGGGCTATGTTCATAAAGCTGGATTTGGCGAAAGCTTATGACAGGGTTGATTGGAAAATTTTGAGGAAAATTCTGTTGGCATTTGGATTCAGGCAGGATTGGGTAAAATGGGTGTTTAGTTGTGTTACAACACCCTCGTATTCATTCCTCATTAATGGGACGCCATCCAGATTGTTTGGTACTTGTAGAGGACTCCGCCAAGGGGATCCAATTTCACCTTATTTGTTCATAATTCTGGCTGAGGGGCTGGGACACTTTATTAAAAAGTGGGCTTCACAGAACATGATTCAGGGGTGGCAGTGGGGAACTGGACTGGATAAGATAACTCACCTACAATTTGTGGATGATACTATACTGGCTGGAAAAGCCCAGATTAAGGAGGCGAAAGCATTTCGAAGTACTTTGGATTTCTATCTTACAGCTTCTGGTCAGAAAATCAATGAACAAAAGTCTTCCATCTTTTTCTTTAATACTCCTAAGGCTATCCAGAGGAGGATTGTGGCTATCCTTAGATTTTAGGCTCAGACTCTCCCAGTCACCTATTTTGGGTTCCCTATTGTGATTGGCAGGCAACCCAAACTATTTTGGCAAAATGTTCTGGATAGACTGAGGCAGAGGGTTAATCATTGGACTCATCGTTGGCTCACGACTGCAGGAAGGGTGACTCTTTTGCAATCTGTGATTCAGGCATTGCCCATTTATAGAAGCATGGTTCAGGTTTCTCTGATGTATTTCCTTAAGGAGTATGATGCACTGGCACGGTAATTCCTATGGAGTGGCAATCTTAGAAACTTGAAATGGAGCCTTGTTAGCTGGAACATTGTTTGCAGACCCAAGAAGGAGGGTGGTCTTGGGCTGAGATCGGCCATTTTGTCTAGTCAGGCTCTTGCAGCTAAGTTATATTGGTGGTGGTGTACCAGCCAATCACAGCTTTGGGCTCATATCCTAGCATCCAAATACTTCACTGGTGTTAACCCGACTGAGATTCTGAGAATGAAGCTTGAGGGTAGAGGTTCCATGGTGTGGAACACCCTTAAGTTTGGAGCGCAACTGGTGTAGCCGAACCTTTTTTGGATCTATAACTGAGGTTCTGAAGCACTTTTTTAGGATGACTCTTGGAATGGAGCCCCCCCTCAGGTCCTCCCATCCTCAGCTTCAACTTTTGCGGGACTCCTTTATCAATTCTGGTTGGACTACTATGGAGCACTATAAGAAAGCCTATAGGGTGGGGCCCTGTGTTGCCTATAAATGGAAGGATCAATTGGACTAGCCACAGGGAGGTATGGTTGAAACTAGACAGGAGCTCTCTCAAATTCTGGCAGGTAGAGCTTATAGCGCCTTGATGGAGAATGATATTCTGGCTTGGGGGAGGGAAGCCAATGGGCAGTATTTTGTTTCTTCGAGATATCATGAACTCGTAAAGAATGAGGCTAGAGGAGTGGATTTTATCTGGGGAAGGAAAATTTGGAACGCTGCCTCATGGCCGAAATGCAATTTTTTCATTTGGACCCTCTCCTACAATAGGTGCTTGACATGGGATAACATGTGTAAAAGAGCCTATCAGGGTCCATCAATTTGCTTTCTCTGTCACAGTAGTGAGGAGAATGGGGCACACCTATTTTTCCAATGTTCCTTTGTAAGGAATTATGGCACCTATGGTCAGATGCCTGGGAAAGACCATGCTGGCACGTTTCTTCCTTAACGGAATTCTGGCAATGCCTGGGTTGACCTCCCTCAAAGGTGTCTTTATTGCAGACTGCTTGGTGTATTGGACTGGTTTTTATTCTTTAGAATATATGGGTTGAAAGAAATGGAAGGATCTTTCAGGAGACTCGTAGAGATAGCAGACAAATCTTGTTGAAAATTCTAAATGCTCTAAATGAAACACTTGTGACAAAATATGGTAGGGCGGCAGACTTAGACCCAGCTGTGTTGAAAATTGTTAGACGGCTATCCCCTATTTTGGATGCTGAGAACTCTCTCCCTCACACTCCACAGCCTGCGCCAAGGAATAAACAACAGCTGCGGCCGACCAACCACCTGGGACGGTGGACTAGGCCTGAGGAAGGTCTTATTAATATAAATGTTGACGGATCCTCAAGAGGCAATCTGGGGCCTGCTGGGATTGGTGGAGTGGGCAGAGACAGCAATGGTTTGACCTTGTTTTTATTCTCCATCTACAAAGGTCACTATACCAATAATTTGATGGAGGCTCTCACAATTCTAGAAGCGATTTAGTGTTGCTGTAAAAAGACCTTCCTTAGTGTTATTTGCGAATCCGATTCGTAGGTCATTATTAACCTGTTGAATAGTGGTAATTTGGATAGCGTAGATTGGTAGTTGGCTTTGGTTATTAAACAGATTCATCAGATGAGTGCTACTTTTGAGTTTATATCCTTTAAACATATCCCTCGGGAATGGAATGGAGTTATAGATGGTTTAGCCAAATGGGCCTCAGAGAATGGGCCAGGCTGGTGTATTTAGGATCAGTAGATGATTCCAGATGATTTAACCTCTATTCTGGCTCAGCTTCTTGAGCAGGACTTGGGCATGTAATGTCTCGTTTTGGTTTGATCTTTCAATAAATTTTTACCCCTTTTAGTTGAAAATAATTAATCATATATATAATTACTCATCATGAATAACTAAAAATATGTATCTTATATAATAAAATATATAAATTAATAAAACTATAAAAATATTCATACAATCAATATACAAATAATAATGAATATACATCATTTAAACAACAACTCACATAAAATAAGTGATTCAAGCAATTAACATATATATAATTACTTACCATAAATAACTAAAAATATACATTATTTGAACAAGAACTCATATAAAATAATTGATCATCACATCAAATAAAGGATTCAAATAATTAACATGTATATAATTACTCATCATAAATAACTAAATATATATATCATTAAGACAACTCACGTAAAATAATTGATTCAAATCATTAATCATATATATAATTATTCATCATACCCATCCTAAAGAGAGCATCGAGGTTGGAAATGAATAGCGATAGCGCGCGTGGTAGGGAATGCTAGGGCATGCGAGTCCTAGCTTATTGGCTTGCACTTTTCAGTGTATAGGGGATTTGTAAGACAACAGGGGGTCAAGGGGACCAGGTCTTCCTCTACATTTTTTTCTTTCTGGTTTTAAACTGGCTGGGAGGCGCTCTGTGGTGCGGGTGGTGGTGTGCAAGGTCCAAGGGATTCCAATGTTGTGTTTGTTTTTTTGGGGCCCTCTGGTTCATTTTACTGCATTTTGGGGGGTTCTTCTCCTTTGTGGTATTGCCTTGGTGGTGTTGCGCCTGTTGGAAGTCACTACTTTGGATTTAGCATGGTGCGGGGGGCATTTTGAGTCCTTACTCATCTGGTATAAATGGATTTGAATGTGCCCTTGGAAATTGTGGATCATGCTTCTCCCATGGCTAGGGAGGATGCTAAAAAACCCTTTTAGTCCTTTTCTGGATCGGATGTGGTCTGAAATGGTTCTCTTAAATTGCCAAAGGTGAATGGATGCTTGGAGAGGGCCCAAGAGCGGTCGGTTTTAGTGATACAATTTGAGTCGATAGCCAAGGATATTACTTACTTCTACAAGCATGTTTTTATTTGTAATTTTATGGGGATGAGGGTTTCTCTCCCATTTTTGGATACATGAATTCATAAGACATAGAACCCAGAAGGAGATTTTGATATTCTGATTGCTACAAATCACTTCTTTATGGTGGAGTTTTCATGTGTCCTAGATCAGAATAAGGCCTTTGAAGGGGGCCAGTACTTTTATAACCAAGTGGGTCTCTTCATCAAACCATGGCATGTTGGGTTTAACTCAGCGGAGGAGTTACCTTCTAAAATCCCAGTTTGGGTTTGTCTTCCTCGGCTACCGCTTGAATGTTGGAGGGGGAAACCTTCAACCAATTTGAGACATTGGCAGATTTAGTCCAAGAGGAGGGTTTACAAGTGGACTTACAAGTAACAATTGGATCTTTTAGTGAGGTTGTTCCTAGGGATTAGTCTAATGTGATTCCTATTTTAGATCAGCTTGGGGAGCAGGGTACTCAGATGGACACTGAAATGGCTCTTCTGTCTCCTATTCAAGGAATGATAGATTTGGTGCTAAAATATTTTGGTGGCTCTCCTAGTGTTGGTGGTGTTCTATTTGAAGTGAGGGGTACTCCAGACTTAGGAAAAAGTATGGCTCCTTCTCTAGCCTTGGGTTTACAACAAAAAACCCTTAAAAAAGGGGCTCTTGAGAAAGCCCTTAAGGTTGGTAGAAAAAAGGACTTGGAAAAGGTAAATATAACTAGTGAGACATTGGTTGAGTCAATTTCAGTGAAGAATATTGATTTTCACTTCTCCCAACCCCAATGATGATTGTGCTCTCTTGGAATGTGAGGGGAATGAATAGTATCCCTAGGCAAAAGGCTATTTGGGACTTGGTTCGTATTCACTCTTTGAATGTGGTGTTTCTTCAAAAAACTAAGTTATCAGTTGATAGTATGATGAGTGTGGATTTGAATATTTAGAGTTGTGGTCAGTGTCAATATGTTGGTGCTCTTGGTAGCTCTGGTGGGGTTGCATGCTTATGGGACCCATGTAGAGTTAGACTGATTTGGTGGTATTCCTTGAGAGGTTTGACTTCTTGTGTTGCTTCTCATCTTGAGTCTGGAAAGATAATACTCCTTTCTAACATCTATGCTCCAGTTGACATTAATGGTAAGGTAAAGTTGTGGGGTTTTTTCAGATATGTGAGGACTTTGGATCCTTATCTCCCATAAATTCTAGCTGGGGATTTTAATGCCATTATTTCTTTGGAAGAGAAAAGGGGAGGGATTGCTCACTTGGAGCCTTCTTATAATCTCTTGTAGGTTAATGTGGCTCTCTTGAATTTGGTTGACATCAAGCCTGTCAATGGGGTATTTACTTGGAGCAATAAGAGATGTGGGGATGCTACTATCTCTGAATGTCTAGATAGATTTTTAGTGTCTAGTTTCTAGCTGGGGGATAGGTGGTTTACTAGCTCTGAGATTCTGGATGGGTGGGGCTCTGATCATTGGCCAATAAAACTTCTTACTGAGCTTCCCCAATCTTGTGTAAATAAGTCTTTTATGTTTCAACTCATGTGGTTAAGAGATGACTCCCTCCATGATCTTCTTCCTGTTTGGTGGAATTTGGGGATGCTGTCATAGGGGACCGCTATGTACTCCTCCAAGAGGCTCCAATATGTGAAATATAGGTTAAAACTATGGAATAGGCAATACTTTGGTAATATTTTCCAAGAAAAATAGTCTACTCAAGCTCATTTGGACTCAATCACCAGGCAGATTCGTAACAAATGCCTCAATGAGGATTTGGGTTTGCTGGAAGCTGTGGCTGTGAAAGAAGTTGAGGAATGGTGATTACATGAGGAATTTTTTTGAAAACAGAAGTCCCAAATAAAGTGGCCTCAGGTGGGAGATAGTTATACTTCTTTCTTCCATTATTCAGTAAATGATAGGAGACAAGGTAATGTCATCTCTTCTCTCAAGACTTTGAATGGGGAGATTATCTCCTCTGCTTCTATTTCTGCTGAGACTATTCATTTCTTTTCTATCCTACTATATGAGGATTCCCTTCCTAGGGAGGAGGATGAAGTTGATATTTTGAATAGTTTTCTGCCCTTAGTCACTAGTGAAATGAATTATTCTTTACTTCTTCCCATTTATTTGTCTGAGCTTGAAACTATTGTGTTCCAAATGAAAAATGGAAAAGCCCCAAGGCCTGATGGTTTCCCGGTTGAGTTTTACCAGGGTTTCTGGGAAGTGATTAAATTGGATTTGTTGGAGGTAATTTAGGAATCTTTGATGAATAAATAAATGCTGAAATCCATGAATGCTACCTTCATTTCTCTCATCCCAAAGAAGGATGGGGCTAATTCTCTAGATCTTTTAGGCTCGTTGCCTTATGTAATGTGGTTTAGAATATTATTATGAAGTTGATTACTGAGTGGTTTAACCCCTAGCTAATTAGGCTAATTTGTAAAGAGCAAGGGGTTTTTGTGGCTGGTAGGTAGATTATGGATGGGGTTATCATTGCCATTGAGATGATTCATCTTATGGATTATTCTAAAGAGAAAGCCATATTTATTAATCCGGATATGGCTAAAGCTTATGATTAGGTTAAATGGGCCTTCTTATTTAAGATTCTGGGAGAATTTGGTTTGTTGGTGATTGGATTGAGTGGGTCAAGAGTTGTGTCACTTATCCTTCCTTTTCGGTGCTAATTAATGGTGAGTCGACGGAGTTTTTTAGTGCTTCTAGGGGGATCAAATAAGGTGACCGTTTATCCCCCTATCTATTCATATTATTGGTGGAGGCTTTGGGTAGGGTTATTAGAACCCAGGTGGAGACTGGATTGATTAAGGGATGGAGCTTTGGAAATAACATTCCCCCTCTGTCACATTTTCAATTTGTTAATGACATGGATCTGATGGGAAGCACGAAGGTTGAAGAGGCCTCCAGTTGGCGCATGGTTCTGGATTATTATTTAGCTATGTCAAGTCAAATAATTAATGAGAGGAAGTCTTTTATTTACTTATTTCATACTTTGTGGGCTATTCAAAGGACAATAATAGGTATCCTTCACTTTTATATTGGCACTCTCCCTTTTGTGTATCTTGGTATTTCATTGGCCATTCATTCACTACCTAAAATGTTATGGTAAGAGATTATGGATAAGTTTAGAAATCTAGTTAGTCATTGGAATAACATGTGGCTCTCTTCAATGGGTAGGATAACTCTTCTAAATTTAGTGATGTAGGCTCTTCCTCTATACAAATGTTCTATTATCTTTGCACCTTTCAGCTTTAGCAAAGACTTTGAGAGTTTGTCTTGACATTTTCTTTGGTCTAACAACCTCCTGCATAGGAAGTGGAGTTTGGTTAAGTGGGAATATATGTGTATGTTGAAGCAGGCTGGTGGTCTGGGCTTGCGCAGAATTGATTTGAATGGATAAGCTTTAGTAGCTAAGCTATATTGGTGGTGGTGTTCATAGAAACATCAATCATGGGGAAAAATTCTTACCTCAAAGTACCTAGGTATAATTGAGAGTGTGAATGTTGCTCGCTTCATTTTGGAGGGGAAGGGCTCTATGATTTGGAGTACCCTAAAAAGGGGTGCCAATTTGGTCAAGAAGGGGTTGTTTTGGATTTGCAATGGGGGGTAGGAGGCTCTCTTCTGGCATGATTCTTGGAATGGTTATCCTCCCATTTGGTCTACCCACCCCCACCTAGAGAATTTGAGTAGGCATTTTATTGATGCTAGGTAGTGCCATGTCATTGATTTTAAAACCCTTCATAACTTAAGATAAGTTAGGGTGTATAGATGGAAGGTTATGTAGGATTGGCCTTCTACTGGGGTAGCTGGGGATTACCAAGATCTTGTTGGGATCCTATGGAGGCGTGTCTATACTTCTCTTCTTAGAAGAGATGTATTGTCTTGGGGTCCTAATCCAAAAGGAAAATTTATTGTTGCCTCAAGTTATCATGTTCTTGATAAGAAAATTTTTAAGAGCTCCGAGGTCTCATGGTAGAAACAAGTTTAGAATAAGTTTTCTTGGCCTAAGTGTAACTTCTTCTCATGGTTAGTTGTTCAAGGGAGGTGCCTCACTTGGGAGAACCTCTGGAAACATGGGTTTTAGGGGCCCTCTAAGTGTGCTATGTGTGGTGGGTAGGAGTGTATTTATCATATCTTCTTTTATTGTTCCTTTACAAAAGTTATTCAGCATTTTTGGTCAAATCTCTTATGTATACCATGTAGACATGCTTCTTCTTTAGAGGATATTTGGAGGAGTCTGGCGGAGGGGGGGGGGGGGCGGGGGGGGGAGGGCCTACAAAGACCTCTTTCCTCTTCATTACTTGGATCATTGGCCCTAGTTTGATAATTTGGCATATTTGGTTGGAGTGCAACCGTAGGTTTTTTTTGGACAAGAACTTACTTGTTGGTCAGCTTTGGTTGAGGATTTTTGAGGGCCTACAAGAAAATTTGGTTGCTAAGTGTGACCTATTTGTCCCTATTTCTTTTGGTGACTATGATGTTGTTGAAGCCCTGGGTCTCTTTGGGGATGGATGGAAACATTTAAGGATAGTTCAGCATAGATGAGGGAGAGCGAGGGTCTATCGTACTAGTTTTTGATGCCCCCATCTAGTGGGAGACCTGAAATTCAATACTAATGGATCTTCCAGAGGTACCCTGGTCATGTTGGAGTTGGTGACATTGGCAAGGATAATTCAAGAGGGGTAATTTTTTTCTTCTCTATATATAAAGGTTAGCATAAAAATTATCTCATGGAGGCTCTTGTTATCCTTATTTCATTAGAGCGTGCTTGTGCCCTTGGTTGGAGGTGGATTATT
>JARHVA010001903.1:2930000-2950000 GCA_037957365.1 Torreya grandis | reverse complement strand
TTAAACATGTTGAACCTTTGAACCATTTTGGTTCAAGGTTCAATCAGTTCATTAGTTCATCCTTTGTTCCATCATTTCTCTATTCTTGTAAGTACCTTGATCTCTTTGAATCCATTGAACTCATTGAACCTGTTGAATCCATTGAACTCATTGAACTAATTTGGTTCAAGGTTCAATGGTTCAACAGTTCATTCCTTTGTTCTTTGAAGCTTTATTTTCTTCACTGTCCTCCACAAGGGCACTTGGTATTTGGTTCACTGTCCTTTGCAAGGTCACTTGGTCTCTTCACTTTGGAGAACTCCTTTGAACTAGCCGATCAAACTGACCAATTGAACCAACTTTGGTTCAATGGTTCAACGGTTCAATCTTTTGTTCACTTGATTGCTTGAACCAACCACTTTGAACTAACTGCTCATTGAACCTTTGAACCATTTTGGTTCAAGGTTCAACAGTGCAACAAATCAATCTTTCTTCTTTTCGCTAAGTCTTTTGAAGTCCTTGAACTTGCTGAAGTGGTTAAACTTTGAACTTTTGTTAAAACGCTTAACTCTTTAAGCTTGCTAATGTCATTGAACCTTTGAACCCTTGAAACTTTAAACCTTTTGGAAGTGGGGTTCAATGGTTCAATGGTTTAATCCTTTGTTTGAATATTGGCGAAGAACATTTTTGGTTGAACCAAGGCATTGAACCTGTCCTAAAAATTCCCAAGTGTTCAGAGCTTGTTTCTTTCCTATAGAGTCCATAGAAATGAACCTACAGAGCTGGTAGAGTCTGTAGAAATGAGTCCATATATTTAAGCCTATAGAGTCTGTAAATTCAAGCCTGTAGAGTCTATAGATTCAATCCTACAGAGTTTGTAGATTTAAGCCTATAGAGTCTGTAGATTTAAGCCTATAGAGTTCATAGATTTAATCCCATAGAGTCCATAGACTTAAAAAAGGCCAGAATAATACAGCGCTTGAAGGCTTAAAACATTCTTTTTTGAGAAGGGGAGAGAGAATTTTGATCCTACAAGACCAAAATAGTTCATATGTTGTCCCAAAAATGAGAAGTCTATTTTTGAGGACAAGAGTTGGCTCCAGTTGGGGAACATCCTTTAGATGAAAACTTGGAGCAGCTGAGGGGAGTAGAAACTAGAATCTTCAGTGCCTTGAAGTATGCCATTGGGCTATGGAGTTGTGCTAACCAACAAGAAAGCAAGGTGCCAAAAATGAAAATGAAAAGGAAAAGCACAAAAAAGAACTAAAGACTATACAAATATACATATGTACAGATGATCTCATCTGATAATTCAAGATTCGAAGTGCTTCAGATGCTTCCCATGGTACATATAATTATCACTCATCATAAACAAAAAAAATATCATACATATCTATCATCCATATAATTACTCATTATAAATAATGAAAATAATTATCATACATAATATTATTCACTATAAATGATAAAAAAAATATCTTACATAATAAATCATACAAATTAATAAAAAAATATATGAAAGTATAAAAGATATGATTATTTATTAAAAGTAAAAACAAATAACACACACACAAAATATATGATTTAAATAATTAATTTTATAAATGTGATTACTCATCATGAATAGTAATTATAATTATCACTCATCGTAAATAAATAAAATATCATACATATCTATCATCTATATAATTACTCATTATAAATAATGAAAACAATTATCATACATAATATTACTCACTATAAATGATTAAAAAAAAATATCTTACACAATAAATCATACAAATTAACAAATAAATATATGAAAGTATAAAAGTATATGATTATTTAGTAAAAGTAAAAACAAATAACACACACACACACAAAATATATGATTCAAATAATTAATTTTATAAATGTGATTACTCATCATGAATGGTACATATAATTATCACTCATGATAAATTAAAAAATATATCATACATATCTGTCATCCATATAATTACCCATTATAAATAATGAAAACAATTATAATACATAATATTATTCACTATAAATGATAAAAAAAATATCTTATATAATAAATCATACAAATTAATAAACAAATATATGAAAGTATATAACATTATACAAACACTAACACTATATGATTATTTAGTGAAAATGAAAAGAAAATAAGTTACATTTTTTAACAAATAATTTACGTTTAAATATATATATATATATATATATATATAAAATAAATTATTCAAATAATTATTATATACAATTAATTAATTTATAAAATGTGATTACTCATCATAAATGGTACATATAATTATCACTCAACATAAATGAAAAAACATATCTATCATACATATAATTACTCATTATGAATAATGAAAACAATTATCCTAAATAATATTAATCACTATAAATGATAAAAAAACATTTTACATAATAAATCATAAAAATTAATAAACAAATATATAAATTTATAATAGTATAAACATTATAAAAACACTAACACTATATGATTATTTAATAAAAGTAAAAATAATTAATTTACGTTTTTTAACAAATAATTTACATTTTCGTATAAAATTATCTTATGATCAATGTAAAAACAAGCAATGATCATTTAAAAAAACATGCATTCTAAAAACTAAAATGCCTTTAAATAAATATTTTGATAATTAATATAAACATATATATAAATATAGTGATTTGTATAAACAATAGTTAAGTGAAAACATATTCATTCTTTTAAAAAAACATTCTATCAAACAAGTAACTATTTAACAAATCAAACAAACGTACACTAAGTCATGTAAATATCCCATATGAATGTGTTATTAACACTCTATAATTTAGTTCATGAAAGCTAAAGAAGAAATCTATTGGCATCAACAATCAAGAAAAACCTGGATCAAGGAAGAAGATAGGACTATTAAGTATTTCCATCACTTGATTACCAAGAACCATCATTACACTAAATTTTTTGAAGTCAAGGGAGATGGTGGGGTTCTTTATAAAGACAAAAAATAAATTGCTCTTCATGAGTGATAAATAAATACCAGTCTTACATAATAAATCATATAAATTAACAAAACCATAAAAATACTCATATGATCAATATACATATGGATAATATGTACATCATAATAATATGTACAACATAGAAGAAAGTAACAAATATTTACATGCATAAACCAGTGTTTCTATTACTAAAACATTTATTCATAAAGCAAACAATCTATATTTAAAAGAAATTAAATATAGAGTAAATGATTCAAACAATTAATTATATTCATATATTTATATATACTCATCATAAATAATGAAAACCAATATTTTTATTACTAAAACATTAAATCACAAAAAGCAAACTATATATATATATATATATATATATATATATATATATATATATATATATATATATATATATATATATATATATATATATATATATATATATATATATATATATATAACTAAAACAAATATTCTTATTACTGAAACATTCATTCACAAAAGTAAACAATCTAAATTTTTTTAAAAAAAAATCTAGAATAAATGATTCAAAGAATTGATCATATATATGATTATTCATCATGAATAATTAAAAATATGTATGTTAAATAATAAATGATCATTATATGTTTGTAAAATGCATATTTATTTAAAAGATCATTGTGTGTTTTTATGTAAATATGTACTTTCTTGTGTGATTATTTTTTATTATTATTCATTATATGTTTATTTATTTAAATGTATGGATACTTTACAATATTAAGATATTTTAAAATGGTTAATCATATCAAGTGGGTGGTTGTCCAATAATAGGGATGATGGTGTAAAAAATGCTACTTTACCATCCCCTAAAGTACAAATCCCAATAAATACCAAAAGGTGATAAAGCCAAGATTGTGTCCCAAATAAATTTGACAAAATGGATACTCCTCAGTCCTTTGTATTAAATCAAATATGCATTTCATACACCTAATCAATGTAAAAAAGCAGGTTCTCAATCAAAAAATAATAATATATTTACACGTAACTATAGTTTGTAAAAATCATTATATACGAATTTGTTTAAACAATTTCTTATATATATCTATTATTTGTACAAATTACTCTATAACTATCTATTTAAATACTTATTTGTTTGTAGAATGAATGTTTGTTTAAATGATCATTGTTTGTTTATACATTAATCATTTAGATATTTTAATATTAGAGTGTAGATGACGATCATTGTTTTTTTTAGATAAGCACCAAGGTTAATGGGTCTCTTGAATTATATTATAAATGATAAATTTATATAATAAACCTTGACCATCAAAAATTTCAAAGATAAATTGAAATCCTTCGAGAAACAAAGCCACCAAGTTGCAACAAAATATAGTTTTAGGCACTAAATTTACCAACTGGACATAAAAGGTCATACAAAAAACACAGAGAAACCAAAATGATATCCTTCCACCTGTAAACTAAATAGTCATGATACTCAATCATCCACCTCATCTTCTAGCTTACTTTAGGAACCACTACACATTTCTCGCTCATCATAACCCAAGAAAACCAACCTTTCTTCCCACCTACAGACATCACTACTCGATTTCTCACCAAATGGCCAAGCATAGCCACTATTATTGCATGATGAGGGTCATAGATGATATATGATAGAGAAGATCATCGAGGTTTGTCCACCATTTGACATAAAAAAGACACGAGCTCCACTATTTCTCTATAGTGGTGAGCTTCCTTCCAAAGTTCAATTCCTGCAATGGGATACTAAGCCTACTCCCAAGGAAACGATATGAATTGCCCACCTTCCAATAGAGGATGAAGGGAGCTTGTTCTCCAAATCTTTTGACATAGTCAATATAGAAATAAATGTAATTTTAAGGTCCTTAAAACCAAAAACTAGAATAAACCCAAATCCATTATTGCCTAAGAAAGGGTGCTCCTAAAATGGGTTAGCGTTGAAATTTTCTATCAAATGATCTAACAATCATTTTTTGTGCATCAAAGCCATGAATAAATCCAAAACCATAGCAGCCAGATTCTTTCCTTAAACCATAACTAATATGTTTGAAATAAATATATCAACAATATTGAGTTCACTCTGCTTAGAGCACTTTCCACTAGATACTCTTCACCTAGAGTAAAGATTATTGCTTAAAATATTTCTTCTATTGGAACCACCAAAAAATGTCCTTGAGGTGCGCTCTGGTTACACCTCCATAAAATGTTATCTCCCTAATAGTAACGCCCCATGAATAGCTGATATCCTGAGCACTTAAGCTATATTTTGATCCATTCTTGCCTCCTTAGGAAAAGAGAATTTCAAAGCAAGAATGCAACACAAAGTATTTAAAGGAAGCAAGATAAGTCTCTTGAACAAATGACTTCATTAATGATTGTCATTCCTCAATGCTCATTCAACACCACCACCTTCTTGTTAAACACAAAATATACTGAGAGGGGGGGTAAATCAGTATATCATATATCTTATTAAAATTTCCCTTAATGAAATTCACTTAATCAAACATTCAAGATATGCAATAAAACTCAAACAATAAATATCACACAAGATAGAGAGAGACACCAGATATAACGTGGAAACCCAATGTGGGAGAAACTACAGAGAATAATTTCAAGTATATGAATGAGAACCAACCCAAATAATATTCACAAGCCAAACTTGCAGGAGCACCATACCCCTTTGCCGAGCACCACCCCAACTACTATTCTTGAGCACCAACCCATAAGAGCACCATACCCCTTTGCCAAGCACCAACCCAGCTACTATTCATGAGCACCAACCCACAAGAGCACCAACCCCTTTGTGTATACCACACAGCTATCTCTCAATGTTGTTATATCAACAAATGATAGTTCAATACAACATCTCTTTCCTCTCTCTCACCTTTGTTCTTTTAAGCTAGATATAACAAATACAAATCATATTCAACTCTCACAATTGCTCTTCTAAGCTAGATAATACAATATCAAATCAACCTCTCTCTTGCATATTACAAATGGCTTCTCAAGCCTTTATTTATAACTTTCCAAATGACCTTTGGCCTTCCCCCTTTGTGACCCTTCAATCCTCATGGAAAATGGCACCAAACTTATATGACCCTTCATATTCAAGCATTTGAAAAGTCATGTGGTGACCTTTCTTGACCAAAAATGTCCTTCCATATTTTGTCCTCATCGTGGTGACTTTTCATATTCCTTAAAGTGTCCCTTCATAAAAAATTGTGCCCTTACTCTTTTGTCTTCACTTGGTGACTTTTGAAATTCCCCAAGATGACTCTTCATGGGAAAATGTGTCCCATCCTTCTTTTGTCTTTACCTTGTGGCTTTTCGACTTCTCCATGGGCCCTTCTTTTGTCTCATATGCAACCAAAAATATATTCATTAATATTAAATAAATATTAACTCACATTAGCCAAGATAAACAACATTAAATGCAATGGGACCTTTATCACCAATAATACTAAACCTTTGACATCAATGACAATATTTCCAAGAATTTCCCCCTTTGTCATTAATGGCAACCTCAATACTAAAACTGCCACATCATGTCACCTACACATACTGTCATCTGAAAACATATAGTAGCTCTCACTTACTGTAGTAACCTGTACCTATTATTCTCCCCCTTTGACATCAATGGTAAAGGGCCTACCTGGAGGTAAAACTTAGCTCCCCCTCAACTAATGTTGAACCTCAATGGTAGGAAGTAAAGTAAATTACTCCCAACTTCTCTCACAAATACTCAAATGTGTCTTTTGGTGGTGCCTTTTTGAAAATATCTGCAATCTGCTCTATAGTACTAATACATTCCATCTTAACCTATTGATATACAACTTGCTCTCTCAAGAAGTGATATCTAATGGGAATATGTTTTGTTCTTGAATGCATTACTAGATTTTTAAAAATATTTATAGCACTTGTGTTATCAAAAAAAATGGAAATAGGTTCATCATACTTTACCTTGATATCTTAAAAAGTTTGCTTCATCCAAAGCACTTGAGTACAACATAATACTTCTGCAATACGTTTTGCTTCAGCTGTAGAAAGTGATACTAAGTTCTGTGTCTTGCTTAGCCATGATACTAAGCTATCACTAAGGAAGAAAGCTCCTCCAATTGTACTCTTTCTATCATCTAAGCACCCTACTGAATCTGAATCTTTATAAGCAAATAAAGTGAAATATTTACCTGTGGGATACCATAATCCATAATCTAATGTCCCTTTGATATATTTGAAAATTCTTTTCACCAAATAAACATGACTATTTCTTGAAGATGAATAATATCTTGAAACCATACCTACTGCATGCATGATGTCTGGTCTTGATGCTATCAAATATAAAAGACTACCAATCATAGATCTATACAAAGATTGATCGGTAACAAGTGAATCTTCATCCTTGCTTACCTTATTTACTATACACATAGGTGTTCCAACTGGCACACAATCCTCAAAACCAAATTTCTTCAACATTTCCTTGGCATATTTACTTTGAGATATAAAAATTCTTTTATTTGATTGAAATATTTGTAATCCTAAGAAAAATGATAATTCTCCAAGCATAGACATCTCAAATTCTTTTTGCATTCTATCAAAAAATTCTTTTGTCATCTTTTCAATATTTCCTCCAAAAATGATATCATCAACATATACCGCAACAATCAATTGATGCTCACCTTCTATTTTGATGTAAAGATTACTATCAGCAAATTCTCTCTTAAATCCTTGATCTTGCAGGTACTTATCAAGTCTTGCATACCAAGCTCTGGGAGCTTGTTTTAATCCATACAATTCTTTCTTCAATCTACATACATGATTACTAATATTCAAGAGAATAAACCCCTCAGGCTGCTCAATGTACACCTCTTCTTCAAGAATTCCATTTAGGAAGGTAGATTTGACATCTTTGAAATTTTTAAATACTACATATGCAAGAAACATTCTTATAGCCTCTAACCTTGCTATTGGTGCAAAAGTTTCTTCAAAATATATTCTCTCAATTTGAGCATATCCTTTACATACTCTTCTTTCTTTATTTTTGGTTACTTCTCCATTTTCATTCAACTTATTTCTATAAACCCATTTTGTTCCTATCACATTGTGATCTTTTGGTCCAGGAACTAATTCCCAAGTATCATTATTTTCTATTTGATATAATTCTTCATCCATAGCCTTAACCCAATGCTCATCATGTCTAGCTTCTGAAAATTTTCTAGGCTAAATTTTAGATAACAAACAGAAATTAACTTGTTTAGATTCACTTACCATCATTCTTCCAGTGCGAATTCCTTATTTTATATCCCTGATGATGTCACTATCATTATGATTTTTTTGAACATATTTGGATGGAGTCTTGGTGCCCTTTTTCTCATTCTCCTTTTTCTCATCTTCATCTGATTCTTCAAAGCCTTCCTCTTCAATGATTTTAAGAATGTCTACTAGATCATTGATCTTTTGTGTTTGATCTTCTTATATCCTGACACTTACACTTTCAACAATTTTCTTGGTTCTTTTGTTATAACATTTATAAGCTTTACTTTTTCAAGAATAACCAAGAAATATACCTTCATCTGCTCTAGATTCAAACTTACCAAGTTTTTCATCAGTTCTCTTTATGAAACATTTGCTACCAAAAACTCTAAAATAATCAACTATTGCTGGTTTGTCTTTCCATAGCTCATAAGGAGTCTTGTCATTGTTGACTCTTAATAAAGCTCTATTCTAAATATGCACTGTTGTACCAACCGCCTCTCTCCAATATTTATTTGCTATCTTGGATTCATTTAGCATTGTCCTCGCCATCTCCTAAACTATTCTATATTTTCATTTAACTACTCCATTATTTTATGGAGTTCTGGTTACTGAATATTTTCTCTTTATTCCATGATCTTCACAAAACTCAATAAATTGATCTGACATGAATTTTCCTCCTTGATATGATCTTATACACTTAATCTTTAGATTAGTTTCATTCTCAACTAATGCTTTGAATGCTTTGAACTGTCTGAAAGCTTCTGATTTTTTATTTAAAAACATTATCCAAGTCATACGTGAGAAATCATCAATAAGCAACATGAAATATTTATCACCTTGAGTACTTTGAGTCCTCATAGGTCCACATAGATCATTGTGAACAAGCTCTAGCATCTGAGTGGTTGAGTACTCTTTTGTTTTGAACCACCTTCTAGCCTACTTCCCATGCTGACAAGGTCCACAAAGCATGTTAGATGGCTTTGTCAACTTTGGAAGATTCTTGACTGCTTGCTTTTCACAAATTTTGACAAGATTGTCAAAATTTATGTGCCCCATTCTCCTGTGCCATACCCAACTTTCTTCAATCTGACTTAAACAACATTTTTGACCTTTGATGTCTAATAGCATATATAAGTTATTACCTGTTCTCTGAGCCTCCGCAATCAATACATCTAAATGTTTTCTTCTAATTTCACAACCTTCTACATAAAACTTTAGTGTGTGCCCCTGATCACACACTTGACTTACGCTCAAAAGATTATGCTTAAGACCTTCTACATATAAAACATTTTCAGTTTTAGTTCTACCATTATCTTATGATCATAGACATATACATTTTCATATAAAATTATCTTATGATCAATGTACAAACAAGCAATGATAATTTAAACAAACATGCATTATACAAATAAACAAGTATTTAAATAAATATTTATACAATAATTAATACAAACATATATGAAATTATAGTGATTTGTATAAATAATAGTTAAGTGCAAACATAATCCTTCTTTAAAACAATATTATATCATATAAAAATTAATGCATCCATAGATACATTTAAATACATATTCATTAAAGTGATTATATAAAATATACAATGAATAATACGAACAAATTAATAGATTGCGTAAATAATCATCAAGATACCTCCAACAATTTATTTAATCAAACATTATTTTTCATAATTTTATAAGCTAAATGATGCCTAATTTTAATAATTAATTAAAACTATAACAAGCAAATGTACAAAAATCATACATACTCTAATAAAAGAAATTACAATGAGAAAAAAGTTATAAGTTTAGTTGAAACAAATAACCTTATAATAAATCAAGAAAACAAACAAATGTACACTAAATCCTAAAAATATTCCATATATAATAAATAATACAAAGCAACGCTTTTTCAATTACTCAAATAAACTTTGAATGAATAAAAAAGATAAATAAATAAGCATCTAAGTTATATTGGAAATTTTATTTAATTGAAAATTTTTTTTGTTAAAGTTTAGTTCAAACAAATAACTATATATAAAAAATAAAAAAAACAAATAAATGTACACAAATTCTTGTAAATATCCCATATAAAAAATATCCAATAACACATTCAAAACATAAAAAAATATTAGAACAACTCAATGTTAATTTATATTTAAGATTTTTCTTCATTGAACATTGTTTGTTTAATTTTAGTTCAAACAAATAATCATATAACAAATTAAACAAACATACACTCAGTCATGCAAATATCCCATATGAATGTGTTATAAAAATTCTAAAATATACATTCACCAGCAAATATATTCATACATTAAAACAAGTTAACATTGAATGAATTAAAAAGATAAATCAACAAGCATCATTATATTTGAAATTTTATTTAATTGAACATTGTTTATTAAAATTTAGTTCAAAAAAGTAACCATTTAACAAAAAAAAATGTAAACTAAGTAATGCAAATATCCCATATGAATGTGTTATTAACACTCTACAATTTAGTTTTTGGAAGACAAGGAAGAAATCTATTAACATCAAAAATTAAGGAAAACCTAGCTCAATGAAGAAGATAAAAATACCAAGTATTTCCATCACTTGATTTCTAAGAACTGACATTAAATTAAAAATTTTGAATTCAATGTAGATGATGGGGTTATTTATAAAGAGGAAAAATAAATTGAGTTGCAGATTGTTAGTTTTTATAGGAATCTTTTTTCAGCCATCCCTTCTCGGGATGTTCAGTTAGAGGATCTGGTTCTAAATCTTATTCCAGGGGTCATATCCCAAGAGGATAATGCTTCAAGATTATTTATACCTTCTAATGATGATATTAAATCCATTATTTTTCATTAGAAAGAGACAAAGCGCCAAGTCTAGATGGATTTCACCCTATTTTCTTTCAAGATTTTTGGGATATTATTTAGCACGAAATTTGTTTAGCAGTCTTTAAATTTTTTAAATCAAAGATTATGCTCCAATAATTTAATAACACTTTCTTGATTTTGATTCCCAAGAAACATGGAATAAATCAATTGAAATGTTTTAGACCTACTAGCCTCTTGTTTCATATTTTATAAGACTTGTACCAAAGGCTTAGCCTTAAAACTTCAAATGCTACTTGATAAGATGATAGTATAATAACAAGGGGCATTTGTGTTTGGTAGATGGATATTAGATAACATATTCATTGCTCATGAAATAATTTATTCCATATCCAACTCTTCCAAATAGGGAATATTTATCAAGCTTGGCATAAACAGAGCCTATGGTTGGGTCTCATAGATCTTTCTCGACAAAGTTTTAAAAAAGTTTGGGTTCAACCAGGTGGTCTAAAATCTAATTTCATCATGCATTTCTTCCCCCATGTATTCAGTCATCATAAATGGGGCCTCTAAAGGGTTTTTTTCAATAGGTAGAGGTCTTCATCAAAGGAACCCTTTATCACCCTATCTTTTTATCTTAATGGTTGAAATATTGAGTATAATTATTGAAATTTCCAGATGATCCAAAATTATCAAGGGAATTAAGGTGGCTCCTAATACTATACCAATAACCAATTAACAATTTTATGAAAATACCCTAATGATGGGAGAAGCTTTAGTGTCTGAAGTTAAATGTTTTAGGAAAATTATCAATATCTATTAGGAATTTTTAGGGCAATGTGTTTATTTTTTCAAAAGTTCTTTATTTTTTATTAATACTCTGACTAGCTTGCAGGTAAAGATTTTCATGATTATTGGGTGCTTTATATATAATGTCCCATTTTCCTTTCTAGGTGTTCCTCTCTTCGAAGTAAAAGTGAAATTAAAATTTTGGAATCCACTAATTGACAGGGTCTAAAATAAGTTAACATGTTGGAAAGAGAAATTGTTTTCTAAAGCTAGTAAAATTCAATTACTTAAATTCTCCATGTACAATATCCCTATCTATTTTATGTCTTTATTTGTAATTCTGAATAAAGTGGCAAATGAATTAGATAAAATACAAAATAAGTTTATATAGAGGGGAAAAAGTTAACTTCACATTCCCCCTTATTTTCTGGAAATAAACATGCTTGAAAAAAGGGAGAGGGGGCCTCCATCTCATGAGGGTGAAACTAATGAACTAAGTCCTTCTGGCCAAATAAAGGTGGAGGGTGTTATAATAAGATAATCAATGGATGAGAATAATTAAATCTAAGTGTATGAATTTTAAGGAGGGGTGTTGTTTCCTTTTGGAAGAAGGGCTTAATAATGGGTCTACTTTTTGGAAAGACATTTGTAAAGGAAAGGATCTCCTTAAAAGAGGCTTAAAATTGTAAATAGGAAGAGGCAATAGAGTTGATTTTTGGGATGATCTATGGATTAATTAGGACCTACTAGGTTCTTCTAAAGTTTTATCTAGGCTTATAGGTCACTTTAAGGAGGCCATGGGCCACAAAGTTCAAGATTACTAGCAAGAAGAAGATTAGATCAAAGTGTGGAAGATCTTGCATGAAAAAAAGTGAATCAACAAGAAATTATTTTTCTCCAAGACTTAAATAGCTAGATCCTGAATACTCATATTTGTATATTCCTCAAAGAGGTTGAAATTATCTATAAGGCAAATAGTGGAGGTGATCGACTATTTTTTTTTTAACACGAGCATGTTTTGGATTTTCACCACCATGGCTTGGAAATAGAAGGTTTATTCATTTTATCTTGTTATTGGTATCTTTTATTCTTAACTATGGTGAAAGATACATCCAATATACCAATGGGTGATGGTAGAGAGAGTTAAAGGTAGGACCTCTACCAGTGATAATGGGGAGACTAAAGCCTCAACTTGAAAATACAAGCACCCTAATAGATGAGAGAACAACAAGGATTGGGTAAAATAAACATAGACAACATGTTGTGGTAGTTGGCACCATCTAATGAAATGTCATGGACTAGTACACTTTAGGGAGGAAGAATTGAAATATTCATCCACCCTTCCATTTTTACCCTTTTTTCTTCACTTTTTGCCACACTCCTTGAGTCAAATACATCATGACTATTTGCATTCCTTTGTTTTGAATCTCTTGAGTTATGTGATAACCCAACTATTTTAGGTTTATTCTTGTCCCTATTTCCTTATTCAAGTTTGATCTCTCTATTTTATGAGCATGTTACATACCTCCGTGTGTATATTTATTTGGTTTTAGTTCCATTATTAAGATCCCCTCTTTGTTTCCCTCCTCATTATGATCATTATCCTAGCCTTGTGCGTTTAGCTCATCTAGCTCATTTATTTTTTGGCCTTCCACCTCTTGTTCTTATATTTTTGCCTCTTCTTCCTTTTGTGTTGGCATGGTTCAGTGTTTGAAAGTTGATTTCATCCCTTTCTTATTTGGTGGGAAGATTTATTTTCATAATTTTACAAGTTAAAATGATGGATAATTATAATTATTAATTCAAACTAATTATTTTATAGGATACATTCACTCACAAATATATTCATACATTAAAACAACACTTTATAATATATATTCACTCATAAATATATTCATACATTAAAAATATATCCTCCAATATATATATATTCACTCATAATATATTCATAAATTAAAACAAGTAAATATTGAATGACAATAAATAAATAGTCACCTAAATTTTATATTGATTGAATTAAAAAATAAACAAATATAGAGATGATAAATAATACAAAACAACACTTTTAAAAAACATTCAAATAAACAAAAACAAATATCCAATAACACATTCAAAACATAACAAAGTTTAATACAATAGCCCAATGTATTCTTATAAAAAAATATCAAACAATCACACAAATATTTAAATATAATCCATTATTAATATTATTAAAATATTTATTCATAAAAGCAAAAAAATTTAGATAAAATAAATTAAACATGTAATAAGTAATTCAAACAATTAAATATATATATATATATATATATATATATATATATATATATATATATATATATATATATATATATACTCATTATGAATAATTGAAAAAATGTATCTTAAATAATAAAACATATAAATTAATAAAACTATGAAAATATCCATATAATCAATATACAAATAAATAACAAATACACATCACTTAAAAATAACTTGCACCAAACAAGAAAAACCATTCAAACAACCAAGCATACTCTAATAAAAATAGTAATAAGTTAAAAAATATCAATCAAATATTTTCATATATTAATATAAGTAAATATTAAATTAATAATATAATCAAATCAACATATATTAAATTATAAATGAAAGCAATAAATATTTACATATATAAACCAATGTTTCTACTAAAAATATTCATTCATAAAAGCAAACAATGTATATAAAAGAAATTAAACATAAAATAAATGATTCAAATAATTAATCATATATATAATTACTCATCATGAATAACTAAAAATATACATATTAAATAATAAAATATATAAATTAATAAAACAATAAAAATACCCATACAATAAATATAAAAATAATAATGAATATACATCATTTCAATAACTCACATAAAATAAGTGATTCAAACAATTAACATATATAATTAATCATCATAAATAACAAAAAATATACATTATTTAAACAAGAACTAACATAAAATAATTGATTCAAATAATTAGTCATCACATAAAATAAGTGATTTAAACAATTAACATATATATAATTACTCATCATAAATAATTAAAAATATACATCATTTAAACAAGAACTCACATAAAATAATTGATTCAAACAATTAATCATAGATATAATTATTCATCATACCTATCCTAAATAACTAAAAATATGTATCTTAAATAATAAAACATGTAAACAAGAATTGTGCCAAAAAATACATACATTCAAAATTAAAGAAAACAACTAATTAATCATATATATAATTATTCATCATACCAATCTTAAATAACTAAAAATATGCAGATGATAAATAATACAAAACAACACTTTTTAAGATCATTCGAATAATCTTAAATAATAAAACTATAAAAATATCCATATAATTAATATGCAAATAAATTACGAATATAGATCACTTAAACAAGAACTTGTACCAAACAAGAAAAACTATTCAAACACCAAGCATACTCTAATAAAAATAATAATAAGTAAAAAACTATCAAACAAATATGATCTTTGTACAAAAAACTAATGAACATTTAAACAAACATGCATTTTACAAACAAACACTAATATGATGATTTATATAAACAAATACATTTTTATATTTAATGATTTGTATAAACAATAGTTACATGTAATCATAATCATTCTTTCAAATAAAAACACCATCATTTAAAAATTAATGCATACATAAATATATTTAAATACATATTCATAAAAAAAGTGCTTATATAAACATACAATGAATAATATAAACAAGTAGTTGTATAAAAATTCCTTAAAAAAATTCTTAAATCTTGCATATAAATACTTATATGAAGTGCTAGAGTAATAAATCACATAAACAATATTTGAAGATATATCTAATAATTTATTTGATTAAATATGATTTATCACAATTTTAAATTTTAAAGTGATGTAAATATTAAATGAATTAAAAAGTTAAATAATCAAGCATCTAAGATATATTGAAGAATTTATTTAAAATTTAGTTTAAACAAATATTTATATAACAAAACAATCAAACAGGCCTGTGGACAACATTTGAAACTAGTTTTTTCCCACCAAGATGGCCCCCTGAGTGCGACCGACGGGATCACGGATCTAATGGAGGACACTGCTAGTGGCAGTGCCTCTGGGGATCTATTCAAAAATATGGTAGTGGATAGTCCATCCAATGGATTGAAGAAGTCACTTACAGGTGAAAAGATGTGCCCCTCAAAAAGCATGATGAGCCTCCCTGTTATCTTGGAGGGCACGGCTCTGCATATCCCAAATGATCTGGTGGAGGAAATCATGGCATACATGGACCTTACGTTAATAGGTAAGTTTTTTTCTTTCCATACTAATATCGAAATGATTAGGAAATGGGTTCTATCTAGGTGGAAAGTTAAGGGTAGTGTTTTGATCACTGCCATGGCAAGATGCCTATTTATTTTTAGTTTTACGAATAGGGAGGACATGATCGCTACTCTTGCTGGAGGACCATGGCTATATGGCCCACATTCTCTTGCCCTATGCTCGTGGAAACTATGATTTGATCTTAACTTAGACCTTAATAAGTCTGCTCCTGCTTGGGTAAGACTGTCAGGGTTCCCTTTGGAATTTTGGGATGAAAATTTTTTCATAGCTATTAGCAATTCTATTGGCCAATATGTCACTATAGATCATACAACTGAAATAAAGTCCAAATGTGTGTATGCTAGACTTTGTGTTAATGTTGAAATAAATAGGACTCTTCCTACGACCATAGAGCTAAATTCTATATATGGGACCTGGACTCAGCCAATCACTTACGAAAATATTACCACATTCTGTTAAATATGTAAGAGAAAGGGACATTTAATGACACAATGCACAATAAAGCAAAAGGGGAGGAAAGATGATTCCCAGATTGAAGGGGAGGATCAGGTTCTCAATTACAAAAAGAATAGCAAGCAAGAAATAGAGAGTAATGTGGAAAATCTCGACAACACAAAAAAGGGAGAGGAGGAGATGGGAAAGGAGGATATCACTAGTAGTGAGGGAAAAGTTGTCCCAAAGGAAAATATAGTATCAGTTGATAGTCAGAAGGTTGTATTTAACATAGCCAACCCTCTATAAAAATAGACTAATATATCTAAGGAGAAAGAGGTAACCTTTTGATAGAGGAAGTAAATGAAGAAGACAAAGTTCCAAGAGTTAGACAAGAATAAGTAACTCCAAAAAGTCCCACTAAAGGAGAAGTAGACCCATAGCTAAATACAGACATTTTCCATGCTCTGGAAGTTAGAGACCAAGTAGGAAACTACTTAGCAATAGGTGTAATAGGACAAAGTGGCAGTAATGAATAGGAGGAATGGGTTACCCCAAAGAAAAAGAACTGAAAAGGTGAAAAATCTATAGATGTTGGCACTGATGCCAAACAAGGGAGGCCAACCCTAAGAGAAACAAGACAAAGAGAGATTGCTAGGGAGATTTCCAATGGTAAATAAAATACACTGGAGAACCAACCCCCCAAACCCTCTAAATGAGAATATTATCTTAGAACCTAAGGGGATTTAACAGTCCCTCAAAGTAGTTTGAGCTTAAAAACTACATTTTAGATAATAAATTAGATATTTTATTACTTCAAGAAGTCAAGATGAATGAGGAGAATTTTATGAAAATTGCTGCCTATATATGGCCTAAGGCAGCTTTTTGCATTAGTCCTGCTGAAGGGGCTTCACGGGGGATTGTCACTATGTGGAATAGTGCTAAAATATAGGGGTCCCTTATGGATTATAATAAGAACTTATTGATTACCAATTTTTCTATGAAATGTTTGAACTGGTCATTGATCAATGTCTATGGACCAAATAACAGAGCTTTGAGACAGAATTATGGATAGACCTGAACAATTTCAGGAATAATCCCTAGAACATTAGATGGATGTTAGCTAGATATTTTAACACTCCTCTATACCCTTCTAAAAAATATGGTGGAATTATGAATTAGTCAAACAACATGTTTGACTTTGTTGAATTCATCAATGATTGGGGATTATTGGACATAGAGCTACAAAACCAAAATTTTACCTAGACCAATAAAAGAAGAGGAGATCAAATGATTCAAGTTAAATTAGATATATTTCTTATATCAAAAAATTGGAAGGATTATCATAATATGTAGGTGCAGGCTTTCCTTAGAACCATGTCTGACCACTACCCGATCTTCCTTAGTTGGAGAGAACAGGGACATTCCAGACCTTCCCCATTCTATTTTGAAGCTATGTGGATCAAACACAAAGACTTTATACAAATTGTGGCCCAATGGTGAAAAATTCCTATTCAAGGTACTCCTATGTTTATAATAGTCAAGAAACTCCAACACATTAAACAAGAAGTTCATGGATGGAATAGATACAGCTTTGGGCAGGTCTTCCAACAGAAGAAAAATATAGTGCAAAAACTCAAGGATACACATCAACTGATAGATCAAGGGGATGACTCTAAGGACACTTTAGAAGAAGAGAATATCATGTCTTTAGAATGGAAGAATCTTATGGAAAGAGAAGAGGTTTTTTGGAAATAGAAATCCCGTGTTCAGTGGCTTCAAGAGGGGGATAAAAACATTGCCTTTTTTCATCTCTCAGATATGAAACATAGGAAAGCCAACTCAATAACTAAGCTTGTCCTATATAATGGCAAAATTATTACCGAGGATAATGAAATAGGAGAACAAGCCAGGGCTTTCTTTCACAATCAGCTTATGAAAGAAAATAATATTGATAGAATCGATAGACCTATGAATCAATTTATTGATAAAAGCCCCTATTTGATAACGAAAGAAGATAATCTAGAAATGTTAAAGTCTATATCTGAAGAATAAGTTCATGATATTTTATTCTCTATGGGTGCTTTTAAAGCCCTGGGTCCTGATGGCTTTCCTCCTATATTCCTTAAGGAATACTGGGAGATAGTAGGAGCATACCTCATGACTGTTGTGCATGATTTTTTTAGATCAGGTAAACTTTTGAAACAAGATAATAATACCATCATAGTACTTGTTCCTAAAAAATCACAGCCTTGACACCTCAATGATTTTAGGCCCATTAGTGTATGCAACACTGTGTATAAGTTATGTACTAAAATTTTTGCCATGAGGATTCAACCTTTGCTAGACAAAATTATTTATCCTACTCAAAAAGGTTTCATCTCAGGCAGGTAGATTCTTGATGCTGTGATCACCACACTTGAGACTATTCACTCCATGGATAAGAGCAGAATCCCTGGGATGGCTCTCAATCTTGATATTTCTTAAGCTTATGATAGAGTCTCATGGACTTTTCTATTCCAAGTGATCAAAAAATTTGGGTTTAATGATAAAATGTCTCGCTTGTTATGGAAAGCGATCTCTTCTACAAAATTCTCAGTGTTGGTTAATGGTGTTCCTAGAGGGTTTTTCTCATCCTCGAGAGGAACTCATTAGGGAGACCCTCTCTCCCCATACTTATTCATCATTATGGCTAAGGCAATGGGAAGATACATACAAGTAGATATAGCCTCAAAAAATCTAGTGGGCATCAAACCTACCTCCTCCCTTCATCCTATGGTGGTACAATAGTTTGTTGATAATACCATCTTCTTTGGCATCTCATTGGTGATTGAATCTAGAAGATGGAAGAATATCTTAAATAATTATGCCAGAGAGTCGGGACAAAGGATAAATTTCTAGAAAAGCAATGTGTATTTCTTCAACACTCCTAATGAACTTAGACATATAATCATTGATATATTAGAATGTGCTGAATTTGGCCTACTAGCTACCTACCTGGGTCTCCCACTCTCGGTCAAAGAGGTATCTCCTAGATTTTGGAATGGAATTATGGAAAGAACGTAGAGGAAACTTCTTGGTTGGAAGGGGAAACTACTCAACAGTGCTCGTAAACTGCAACTTCTTCGAGCTTTACTGCAAGGTATTCCTACATACTTCTTATCTCTTTTTTAAATTCCTACATATTTTGCTGAGAAATTGGAACATATCCAAAGGAAATTTTTATGGACCGGAGTGGAAGACAAACAGAGAATGTCTTTAGTCAGATGGGAAAAAGTTTGTCTTCCAAAATCTCATGGTGGACTTAATATTAGGTCCATTAGGAACATGAACAAAGCCCTTCTCTCAAAAGTTAGTT
>JARHVA010001903.1:2910000-2925000 GCA_037957365.1 Torreya grandis | reverse complement strand
AAAAATGAACATTTAAACAAACATGCATTTTACAAATAAGAATATAATAATTTGTATAAAACACACACACACACACACACACACACACACATTTAAACAAACATGCAATTTACAAACAAATAAGAATACAATAATTTGTATAAAACATATATTTATATATATAATGATTTGTATAAATAATAATTATCATTATATAGAACAAACAGTGATCATTTAAACAAATACTAATCATTTATACAAAGTTGCATTTTACAAACAATCAAATTTGATAGATCATATACATTCTACTATAGAATTATCTATCTGATCAATGTACAAATAGACAATGAACATTTAAACAAACATACATTCTACAAACAAACAATAATACAATTATTTGTATAAAACATATATTTTTATATATAGTGGTTTGTATATATAATAATTACATTTAATTCTTTCCAACAAACATTCTATCATTTAAAAATTAATGCATGCATAAATATATTGAAATACATATTCATAAAAAAAATGTATTTATATAAACATACAATGAATAATACAAACTATTAATTGTATAACAAATCCTTAAAAACATTCTTACAGTATACATATAGAGACTTATATGAAATGCTAGAGTAATAGATCAAATAAATAATCTTTAAAAATATATCTAGTAATTTATTTGATTAAGCATTATTTGTCACATTCACTCACAAATATATTCATACATTAAAACAACAGTCTACGAAATACATTCACTCACAAATATATTCATACATTAAAACAATTAATATTGAATGAATTAAAAAGATAAATAAATAAGCATATAAATTATATCACAAATATATTCATACATTAAAATAACAATCTATAATATACATTCACTCACGAATATATTCATACATTAAAATAAGTAAATATTGAATGAAATAAAAAAATAAATAAACAAGCTAAATAAATAAACAAAAAAACATCTATAATATAACAAAACAAACAAACAAATAAATTTACATTAAATGAAATAATACAAAACAACACCTTTTTAAATCATTCAAACAAATAAAATCAAATATCCAATAACACATTCAAAACATTAAAAAGTTTTAAAACAATAACCCAACGTACTCTAATAGAAAAAATATATCACACAAATATATTCATATTTTAAAACAAGTCCACAATAAATTAATAATATAAACAAATTAACATATATTAGATCATAAAAAAAGTGACATAATATTACTAAAGTATTCATTCATAAAACAAAACAATTTACATAAAAAAAATAACATAAATATCCAAATACATAAACTACTATTAATATTATTAAAATATTCATATAAAAGCAAAACAATTTACATACAATAAATCATATATATATATATATATATATATATATCATCATAAATAATTAAGAAAAGTTATCTTAAATAATAAAACTATTAAAATATTGATATAATCAATATACAAATAAATAATGAATATACATCACTTATATATCACTATAAAAATTCATACCAAACAAGAAAAGCTATTCAAACAACCAAACATACTTTGATAAAAATAATAATAAGTTAAAAAATATAAAACAAATATTTTCATATATTAAAATAAATAAATATTGAATTAAATATACAAATAATAAAAAATATACATCATTTAAAAAACAATTCATATAAAATAAATGATTCAAATAATTAACATATATATAATTACTCATCATAAATAACTAAAATATACATCATTTAAACAAACAATTAATCATATATATAATCACTCATCATAAATAACTAAAAATATGTATCTTAGACAGTAAAATATATAAATAAATAAAACTATAAAAATAGCTAAACAATCAATATATAAATAATAAAGAATATAATTTAAGCAATAATTCATATAAAATAAGTGATTCAAACAATTAACACATATAATTACTCATTATAAATAACTAAAAATATACATCATTTAAATGAACTCATATAAAATAATTAAATCAAACAATTAATCATGTATATAATTACTCATTGTACTCGTCTTAAATAACCAAAAATATGTATCTTAAATAATAAAACATATAAATTAATAAAACTATAACAATATTCATATAATTAATATACAAGTAAATAACAAATATATATCATCTACAATATTCATATATTCAATATACAAATAAATACTAAATATACATTGTTTAAATAGAATTTTATGAAACAAATACTTACATTCAAAATTAAAGAAAATAAACATTAAATATACATTCTCAAACAAATAAACATAATGAATCATAAAGGAAAAAAACACATTTGTTATATAGACTCACCATAAATAACTAAAACCAATATTCTTATTACTAAAAACATTCATTTACAAAAACAAAAAATTTACATTTTAAAAAAAAATAATATAATAAATGATTCAAATAATTAATCTTATATATGTGATTACTCATCATGAATGATACATATAATTATCACTCAGCATGAATAAAAAAATAATCATACATATAATAACTCATCGTAAATAACAAAATAAAAATTCATACATATTATTACAATTACTCATTATAAATAAAAACAATTATCATACATATAATTACTCACCATGAGTAACAAAAAAAAATATCATACATATTATTACTCACTATAAATGATAAAAAAATATCTAACATAATAAATCATATAAATTAACAAAACCATAAACATATAGAAGGAAAAAAACTTATAAACTAATAAAATTATAAAAATACCATATGATTGAAACAACTTATCATAAAATAAATCTTACATAATAAATCATACAAATTAACAAAACCATAAAAATATACCATATGATTCAAACAAATTATCATAAAATAAATCGTATATATCATAAAATAACTCTTATATAATAAATCATACAAATTAATAAAGCCATAAAAATATTCAAAAAATTTAATAAAACTATAAAAATATTACCATATGATTCAAACAACTTATCATAAAATGAATCTTACATAATAAATCATACAAATTAATAAAACCATAAAAATACATAAATAAAACATATATATTAAATAAAACCATAAAAATACATACATAAAACATATAAATTAATAAAATTATAAAAAAACCATATGATTCAAAAAAATTATCATAAAAAAAATAATAAAAAAAACCTATCTTACATAATAAATCATGCAAATTCATAAAAAAACTATAAAAATACTCATGATAACTTATCATAAAATGATTAATTAAAAAAATATATATCTTACATAATAAATAATCCAAATTAATAAAATTACTCAAGCTTAATATACATATAAATAATATATAGACATCATTTAAAAAAATGCTCATACTAAACATATTAATTTTTTAAATATTCATAAAAAAATTGCGTTTACATAAACAAAAATATTTATATTATACATATAATTATAATTACTCATCATATAAATTAAGAAATTATTTTTAGCATAATTTGAAACATACAAATAAATAATAATATAATATATCAAACAACCTACCATAAAATGAATAATGAAAAACCTATCTTACATAGTAAATCATCCAAAAAAAACTATAAAAATACTCATGATAACTTATCATAAAATAAATAATAACAAAAACCTATCTTACATAATAAAACATCCAAATTATTACACACAATATACATCTACACAGTTAACATACAATATACATTTACATACATCCATACATTAGAACAAATAAACATATATGGAATCACATAAAAAGTGTTGTTTATAAACAGAATCCTAATGAAAGAAAGTATTCTACATACAAGCAAATAAATAATCAATTACATCTTGAATTACACAATATTTTTTACACATCTTGACTTACACAATCTTGTTTATACAAATAAATAAATATTTAATTTACATAAATACTTTTAACAATCAAATAGATCTATATATCATTTAAACAAGTTCTTAATTTGTACAAACAATAGTTACTTGTAAACATATTCATTCTTTAAGTAAAACATTTTACCATTTACAAATTAATGCATACAAACAAAAATATAATTAACCATTCAAAATATAATAATGTAAGTTATAAAACAGACTACATACAATATAGTATTCATACATTAAAATAAATAAACATAGAAGGAATAATACAAATAAATAAACAATTATCAAATCACATAAGAAAGTGCATTTTACATACAAACAAGTAAATATACAATTTTCAAATAAATGATCAATTACACATCATGAATTATACAATATTTTTTATACAAAAAGAGATATTTAATACGTCAATCTAACTTGATAGGTCACATACAAATAAATAAGTATATATTGAATCACACAAGAAAACGCATTTTACATAAAATCAAGTAATCTACATACAAACAAATAAATAATCAAATACACATCTTGAATTACAAAATATTTTTTATAAAAATAGAAAGACAATACATCAATCCAAATTCATATAGATCATATACACATTACTATAAAAATATTTATATGATCAATAAACAAATAAATAATAATCATTTAAACAAACATGCGCTTTACAAACAAATAATTAATTTGTGCATCCAAATATTTATACAATTAAATAATCAATTAAACAAATAATCAAATAATCAACTAAAAATCTAAATAAAAATATATCATTTTAATAAATTATTAATTTGTTAGAAACATATAATCAATTAAACAAATAATCAAATAAAAATATATCATTTAAACAAATCATTAATTTGTATGAACAATAACTAGTTGCAAACATACTCATTATTTCAAAGAATCATTCTACCATTTAAAAATTAATGAATACAAAGATTAACCATTTTATAATATAGTAATATGAGTTTAAAAAAAAAAAACATTCTACATACAATATAAATTTACATACAAGCATCCATACATTAAAATAAATAAATAAAATAATAATAGAAACAAACAAAGATATATTAAATCACACAAAAAAATGCATTTTAAAAACATATAAGTACACATAATAAACAAATAACCATTTACACATTATGAATTTCATAATGATAATTTTTATACAATTAAAGAGATAATTTTTATAACTTGATAAATGATATACATTTCACCAAAAAAATATCTATACAATCACTATAAGGAACAAATCTACTATAAAATTATTTATATGATCAATGTAAAAACAAACAATGAATATTTAAAATAACTTTCATTTTATAAACTACTAAAATACAATAATTTTTATATATATATATATATATATATATAATGATTTGTATAAATAATTGTTATCATTATATAGAACAAACAATGATCATTTTAACAAACACTAATCATTTATAAAAAGATGCATTTTACAAACAAACAAATTTGATAGATCATATACATTCTACCATATAATTATCTATATGATCAATGTACAAACAAACATTGAACATTTAAACAAACATGCATTCTACAAATAAATAATAATATAATTATTTGTATAAAACATATATTTATTAATAAACAATAATTATATGCAATCACATTCATTCTTTCCAACAAAGATTCTATCATTTAAAAATTAATGCATGCATAAATATATTTAAATACATATTCATAAAAGAAGTGTTTATATAAACATTCAATGAATAATACAAACTATTAGTTGTATCAAAAATCCTTATAAAAAAATACTTATATGAAATGCTAGAGTAATAAATCACATAAACAATCTTCAAAGATATATCTAGTAATTTATTTGATTAAGCATTGTTTGTCACAATTTTACAAATTAAAGTGATGTCTAATTATAATAATTAATTCAAATAGATTATTTTACAAGAGACATTTACTAACAAATGTATTCATATATTAAAACAAGTAATATTGAATGAATTAAAAACATTAATATACAAGCATATAAATTATATCAAAAATATATTCATACATTAAAACAACACTCTACAATATACATTCACTCACAATATATTCATACATTAAAACAAGTAAATATTGAATGAAATAAAAATAAATAAATAAACAAGCATCTAAATTATATATTGAATGATAAATAAACATCTAAACTATAATATAACAAAACAAAAAAATATACACTAAGCCAAATATGTAGATGATAAAAATAATACAAAACAACACCTTTTTAAAATCATTCGAACAAAAAAAAAACAAATATCCAATAACACACTCAAAACATAAAAAAGTTGAAAATAATAGCCCAACGTACTCTAATAGAAAAAAATATCAAACAATCACACAAATATTTAAATACAAACCAATATTGATTTACTAAAATATTCATTCATAAAAGCAAAACAATTTAGATTAAAAAAAATTAAACATGCAATAAGTAATTCAAATAATTAATCATATAACAGTGATTCAAATAATTAACAAAATGTATATTAAATTATAAAACATATAAATTAATTAATCTAATAAAAATATTCATATAATCAATATAAAAATAAATAATGAATATACATCATTTAAACAAGAACTCCTACCAAACAAAAAAAAGGCATTCAAAAACTCAAGCATGGTCTAGTAAAAATAATAATACAATCACACAAATATAAACTAATATTGATATTACTAAAATATTCATTCATAAATGTAAAATAGTTTAAATAAAAGAAATTAAACATACAATAAGTAATTCAAACAATTAATCATATATAAGTGATTCGAACACACACACAAGTTATCTTAAACAATAAAAGATATAAACTAATAAAACTATAAAATATCTATATAATCAATATACAAATAAATAATGAATATACATCACTTAAACAAAAGCTCATACCAAACAAGAAAATCCATTCAAACAACCAAGCATACTCTAATAAAAATAATAATAGGTGTAAAAAAATATCAAACAAATATTTTAATATATTAACATAAGTAACTATTAAATTAAAAATATAATCAAATAAACATTTATTAAAACATAAAAGAAAACATCAAATATTTACATACATAAACCAATGTTTCTATTACTAAATTATTAATTCATAAAATCAAATGATTTATATAAAAGAAATTAAAGTTAAAATAAATGATTCAAATAATTAATTATATATATAATTACTCATCATGAATAACTAAAAATATGTATCTTAAATAATAAAATATATAAATCAATAAACCTATAAAAATATCCATACAATCAATATACAAATAATAATGAATATACATCATTTAAACAACTCACATAAAATAAGTGATTGAAGAAATTAACATATATATAATTAATTACCATAAATAACTAAAAATATACATTATTTAAACAATAGCTCATATAAAATAATTGATCATCACATCAAATAAGGGATTCAAATAATTAACATGTATATAATTAATCATCATAAATAACTAAATATATACATCATTGAGACAACTCACATAAAATAATTGATTCAAATAATTAATCATATATATAATTATTCGTCATACCCATCCTAAAGAGATCATCAAGGATGGAACCGAATGGTTGATAGCGTGCATGGGAGGGCAAGCTAGGGCACACAAGCCCTAGCTTACAGGCTCGAGCTTTTGAGTTCACAGGGGATTTGTAAGACAATAGGGTGTCAAGGGGATTGGGTCTTCCTCTACATTTTTTTCTTTCTGGTTTTAAACTAGCTGGGAGGCACTCTATGGTGCGGGTGCTGGTGTGCATGGTCTAAGGGCTTCCTAAGTTGGGTTTGTTTTTTGGGTTCCCTCTAGTTTATTTTACTGCATGTTGGGACGTTCTTCTCCTTTGTGGTATTGCCTTGGTGGTGTTACACCTATTGGGAGTTACTAATTTGGATTCAACATGGTGTGGGGGGCATTTTAAGCCCTCACTCATCTGGTATAAATGGCTTTGAATGTGCCCTTGGATATGGTGGGTCATGCTTCTCCCATGGCTGGGGAGGATGCCAAAAAACCCTTTCAATCTTCTTCTAGATCAGATGTGGTCCAAAATGGTTCTCTTAAATTGCCAAAGGTGAATGTATACTTGGAGAGGGCCCAAGAGAGGTTGGTTTTAGTAATGTAATCAGAGTCGGTAGCTGAGGATATTACTTACTTATGAAAGCATGTTTTGATTTGTAATTTTATGGGGATGAGGGTTTCTCTCCCATTTCTAGATACATGGATTCATAAGACATGGAACCTGAAAGGAGATTTTGATATTTTGATGGCTGTAAATCAGTTCTTTATGGTGGAATTTTCATGTGTCTTGAATCAGAATAAGGCCTTTGAAGGGGGCCCATACTTTTATAACCAAGTGGGTCTCTTCATCAAACCATGGCATGTTGGGTTTAACTTAGTGGAGGAGTTACCTTCTAAAATCCTAGTTTGGGTTTGTCTTCCTTGGCTACCGCTTGAATGCTAGAGAAGTGATATATTGCAGTCACTTGCATTGTTGCTTGGAAAACCTATTGGCCCTTCCCAACAAACTTTGAATAAGAAATTTTTTCTTATGCTAGGGTCTGTGTTGAAATTGATTTGAGCCAACCACTTCCAGATTTTATTAATATGACTATTTGGTCTTGCTCTTTGACTCAACCATTATATTATGAGACATTACCTTTCAGGTGTTGTCTATGTCATGAATATGGTTATCTTCAGTGAAGGTGTCCTTGAGCTTCTGGTGTAACAGTTTCAAGTAATGCTCCTACTCAGCCTAATTTCAAAATAGACAAGGGTAAATCCCCCATGTAGGGAGGTGGCACTGCTAAAGATGGTTTTATTATGGTTAAGTCTCATAATTGTGGTCGAGGCTTGAAGAGATCCCTCAAGGATACGCAAGAGGGGGAAACCTTCAACTAATTTGAGACATTAGAGGATTTAGTCCAAGAGGAGGGTTTCCAAGTGGAATTACAAGAAATAGTTGGATCTTTTAGTGAGGTTGTTCCTGGAGATCAGTCTAATGTGATTCCTAGTTTAGATCAGCTTGGGGAGTAGGGTACTTAGATGGACACTGAAATGGCTCTTTCGGCTCCTATTTAAGGAATGATAGATTTGGTGCTAGAAGCCTTTGGTGGCTCTCTTGGTGTTGGTGGTGTTCTACCTGAAGTGAGGGTTACTCTAGATTTAGGAAAAAGTATGGCTCCTTCTCCAGCCTTGGGTTTACAAAAAAAAACCTTAAAAAATGGGCTCCTAAGAAAGCCCTTATGGTTGGTAGAAAAAAGGACTTGGAAAAGGTAAAGCTAACTAGTGAGACATTGGTTGAGTTGATTTCGGTGAAGACTATTGATGTTCACTTCTCCCAACCCCAATGATGATTGTGCTCTCTTGCAATGTGAGGGGAACAAATAGCATCCCTAGGCAAAAGGCTATTCGGGACTTGGTTTGTATTCACTCTCTAGATCTGGGGTTTCTTCAAGAAACTAAGTTATTAGTTGATAGTATGATGAGCATGGCTTTGAATATTTGGAGTTGTGGTTAGTGTCAATATGTTGGTGCTCTTGGTAGCTCTAGTGGTGTTGCATGCTTATGGTACCCATGTAGAGTCAGACTAATTTGGTGGTATTCCTGTAGAGGTTTGATGTCTTGTGTTGCTTCTCATCTTGAGTCTAGCAAGATAATACTCCTTTCTAACGTCTACACTCTAGTTGACCTTCATGGTAAGGTAAAGTTGTGGGGTTTTGTCACATATGTGAGGACTTTGGATCCTTATCTCCCATGGATTCTAGTGGGGGATTTCAATTCCATTATTTCTTTGGAAGAGAAAAGGGGAGGCATTGATCACTTGGAGCCTTCTTCTAATCTCTTGTAGGTTAATGTGGCTCTCTTTAACTTGGTTGACATCAAGCTTGTCAATTCGATATTTACTTGGAGTAAAAGGAGATGTGGAGATGCTACTATCTCTGAATGTCTAGATAGATTTTAAGTGTCTAGTTTCTAGTTGGGGGATAGGTGGTTGAATAGCTCTGAGATTTTGGATGGGTAGGGCTATGATCATTGGCCAATCAAACTTCTTACTAAGCTTCCCCAATGTTGTGTAAAGTAGTCTTTTAAGTTTCAACTCATGTGGTTAAGAGATGACTCCCTCCATGATCTTCTTCTTGTTTGGTGGAATTTGGGGATGCCGTCACATGGGACCACTATGTACTCCTCCAAGAGTCTCCAAAATGTGAAATATAGGTTAAAACTATGGAATAGGCAATACTTTGGTAATATTTTCCAAGCAAAATAGTCCGCTCAAGCTCATTTGGACTCAATCACTAGGAAGATTCGTAACCAAGGCCTCACTGAGGATTTGCGTATGCTAGAAGCTATGGCTGTGAAGGAATTTGACGAATGGGGATTACGTGAGGAAACTTTTTGAAAACAAAAGTCCCAAATTAAGAGGCTTCAGGCTGGAGATAGTTATACTTCTTTCTAAAATATTGATTTACTAAAATATTCATTCATAAAAGCAAAACAATTTAGATAAAAAAAATTAAACATGAAATAAGTAATTCAAATAATTAATGATATAAAAGTGATTCAAATAATTAAAAAATGTATATTAAAATATAAAACATATAAATTAATTAATCTAATAAAAATATTCATATAATCAATATATAAATTAATAATGAATATACATCATTTAAATAAGAACTCGTAGCAAACAAAAAAAGCCATTCAAAAACTCAAGCATGATCTAATAAAAATAACAATACAATCACACAAATATAAACTAATATTGATATTACTAAAATATTGATTCATAAATGTAAAACATTTTAAATAAAAGAAATTAAGCATATAATAAGTAATTCAAACAATTAATCATATATAAGTGATTCGAACATATATATAAGGGATCTAAAAAAATAAAAGATATAAATTAATAAAACTATAAAATATCTATATAATCAATATACAAATAAATAATGAATAGACATCACTTAAACAAAAACTTTTACCAAACAAGAAAATCCATTCAAACAACCAAGCATACTCTAATAAAAATAATAATAGGTGTAAATAAATATCAAACAAATATTTTAATATATTAAAATAAGTAAATATTAAATTAAAAATATAATCAGATAAACATTTATTAAATCATAAAATAAAACAACAAATATTTACATACATAAACGAATATTTCTATTACTAAATTATTCATTCATAAAAGCAAACAATTTATATAAAAGAAATTAAACATAAAATAAATGATTTAAATAATTAATCATATATATAATTACTCATCATGAATAACTAAAAATATGTATCTTAAATAATAAAATATATAAATTAATAAAACTATAAAAATATTCATACAATCAATATACAAATAATAATTAATATACATTATTTAAACAACAACTCAGATAAAATAAGTGATTCAAGAAATTAACATATATATAGTTACCATAAATAACTAAAAATATACTTTGTTTAAATAGGAACTCGTATAAAATAATTGATCATCACATCAAATAAGGGATTCAAATAATTAACATGTATATAATTACTCGTCATAAATAAGTAAATATATACATCATTGAGACAACTCATGTAAAATAATTGATTCAAATAATTAATCATATATACAATTATTCATCATACCCATCCTAAAGAGAGCATCAAGGATGGAAACAAATGGTGATAACGTGAGTGGGAGGGCAAGCTAGGGCACGTGAGCCCTAGCTTACAAGCTCAAGCTTTTTAGTGTTCAGGAGATTTTTAAGATAGCAGGGGGTCGAGGGGATCAGGTATTCCTCTACATTTTTTTCTTCTTGGTTTTAAACTGGCTGGGAGGTGATATATGGTGTGGGTGGTGGTGTGTAGGGTCCAAGGGATTCCAATGCTGGGTTTGTTTTTTGGGTGCCCTCTGGTTCATTTTACTGCATGTTGGGGTGTTATTCTCATTTGTGGTATTGCCCTGGTGGTGTTGCGCCTTTTGGGAGTCGCTACTTTGGATTCAACATGGTCTGGGGGGCATTTTAAGCCCTCACTCATCTGGTATAAATGGCTTTGAATGTGTCCTTAGATATGGTGGGTCATGCTTCTCCCATGGCTAGGGAGGATGCTAAAAAACCCTTTTAGTCTTCTTTTGGATTGGATGTGGTCCAAAATGGTTCTCTTAAATTTCCAAAGGTGAATGGATGCTTGGAGAGGGCCCAAGAGCGATCAGTTTTAGGAATACAATCAGAGTCGGTATCCAAGGATATTACTTACTTCTGTAAGCATGTTTTGATTTGTAAGTTTATGGGGATGAGGGTTTCTCTCCCATTTTTGGATACATCAATTCATAAGACATGGAACCCAAAAGGAGATTTTGATATCTGATGGCTGAAAATAACTTCTTTATGGTGGAATTTTCATGTGTCTCAGATCGGAATAAGGCCTTTGAAGGTGGCCCATACTTTATTAACCAAGTGGGTCTCTTCATCAAACCATGACATGTTGGGTTTAACTCACTAATGGAGTTACCTTCTAAAATCCTAGTTTGGGTTCATCTTCCTCGGGTACCGGTTGAATGTTGGAGGGGGAAACCTTCAACCAATTTGAAATGTTGGAGGATTTAGTCCAAGAGGAGGGTTTGCAAGTGGACTTACAAGCAAAAGTTGGATATTTTATTGAGGTTGTTCTTGGGGATCAGTCTAATGTGATTCCTAGTTTAGATCAGCTTGGGGAGAAGGGTACTCAGATGGACAATAAAATGGCTCTTCTGGCTCCTATTCAAGGAATGATAGATTTGGTGCTAAAAGCTTCTGGTGGCTCTACTAGTGTTGGTGGTGTTCTATCTGAAGTGAGGGGTACTCCAGATTTAGGAAAAAGTATGGCTCCTTCTCTAGCCTTGGGTTTACAACAAAAAACTCTTAAAAAAGGGGCTCCTAAGAAAGCCCTTAAGGTTGGTAGAAAAAAGGACTTGGAAAAGGCAAAGCTAACTAGTGAGACATTGGTTGAGTTGATTTTGGTGAAGACTATTGATGTTCACTTCTCCCAACCCCAATGATGATTGTGCTCTCTTGGAATGTGAGGGGAACGAATAGCATCCCTAGGAAAAAGGCTATTCAGGACTTGGTTCGTATTCACTCTCAAAATGTGGTGTTTATTGAAGAAACTAAGTTAATAGTTGATAGTATGATGAGTGTGGCTTTGAAGATTTGGAGTTGTGGTCAGTGTCAATATGTTGGTGCTCTTGGTAGATCTGGTAGGGTTACATGCTTATGGGACCCACGTAGAGTCAGGCCAATTTGGTGGTATTCCTACAGAGGTTTGATTTCTTGTGTTGCTTCTCATCTTGAGTCTGGCAAGATAATACTCCTTTCTAACATCTATGCTCTAGTTGACCTTCATGGTAAGGTAAAGTTGTGTGGTTTTGTCATATGTGTGAGGACTTTAGATCCTTATCTCCCATGCATTCAAGTAGGGGATTTTAATGCCATTATTTCTTTGGAAGAGAAAAGGGGAGGCATTGCTCACTTTGAGCCTTCTTCTAATATCTTATAGGTTAATGTGGATCTCTTGAAATTGGTTGACATCAAACTTGTCAATGGGGTATTTACTTGGATTAATAGGAGATGTGGGGATGCTACTATCTCTGAATGTCTAGATAGATTTTTAGTGTCTACTTTCTGGCTGGGGGACAGGTGGTTGACTATCTCTAGGATTTTGGATGGGTGGGGCTCTGATCATTGACCAATCAAACTTCTTATTGAGCTTCCCTAGTGTTGTGTAAATTGATCTTTTAAGTTTCAACTCATGTGGTTAAGAGATGACTCCCTCCATGATCCTCTTCTTGTTTGGTGGAATTTGGGGATGCCGTCAAAGGAGATCGCTATGTACTCCTCCAAGAGGCTCCAATATGTGAAAAATAGGTCAAAACTTTGGAATAGGTAATAATTTGGTAATATTTTCCAAGAAAAATAGTCTTCTCAAGCTCATTTGGACTCAATCACCAGGCAAATTTGTAACCAAGGCCTCACTGAGGATTTGGGTTTGCTGGAAGCTATGGCTATGAGGAAAGTCGAGGAATGGAAATTACATGAGGAATTTTTTGAAAAAGAATGTCCCAAATCAAGTGGCTTCAGGCGGGAGATAGCTATACTTATTTCTTCCATAATTCAGTAAAAGATAGGATATAATTTAATGTCATCTCTTCTCTCAATACTTTTAATGGGGAGATTATCTCCTCTGCTTCTATTTCTGCTGAGACTATTTGTTTCTTTTCTATCCTACTATATGAGGATTCCCTTCCTATGGAGGAGGATGAAGTTGATATTTTAAATAGTATTCTTCCCTTAGTCACCAGTGAAATGAATGCTTCCTTACTTCTTCCCATTTCTTTGTCTGAGCTTGAAACTATTGTGTTCTATATGAAAAATGGAAAAGCCCCAGGGCCTGATGGTTTCCCAGTTGAGTTCTACCAGGAGTTCGGGGAAGTGATTAAATTGTATTTGTTGGAGGTCATTCAGGAAACTTTCATGAATAAACAAATTCTGAAATACATGAATGCTACCTTCCTTTATCTCATCACAAAGAAGGATGGGGCTAATTCTCTATATCTTTTTAGGCCCATTGCCTTATGTAATGTGGTTTATAAGATTATTATGAAGTTGATTGTTGAGTGGTTTAAACCCTGGCTAAGCAGGCTAATTTCTAAAGATCAAGGGGTTTTTATGGTTGGTAGGTAGATTACGGATGGGGTTTTCATTGCCATTAAGATGATTCATTCTATGGATTTTTCTAACGAGAAAGGCATATTTATTAAGTTAGAAATGGCTAAACCTTATGATTGGGTTAAGTGGGCCTTCTTATTTAAGATTCTGGGAGAATTTGGTTTTGTTGGTAATTGGATTGAGTGGTTCAATAGTTGTGTTATTTCTTCTTCCTTTTCAGTGCTAATTAATGGTGAGTCGACGGAGTTGTTTAGTGCTTTTAGGGGGCTCAGATAAGGGGACCCCTTATCCCCATATCTATTCATCTTATTGGCGGAGGCTTTGGGGAGGTTTATTAGAACCCAAGTGGAGATTGGTTTGATTAAGGGATGGAGCTTTAGAAATAATATTCCCCCTCAATCACATTTGTAGTTTGTTGATGACACGGATCTG
>JARHVA010001903.1:2900000-2902500 GCA_037957365.1 Torreya grandis | reverse complement strand
TTAATATGGGCCGCTTGATGTGTTTCCTAATGTGTGCATAGTTGTTCACTTTACTCAATGTATAAAAATACACGACACCATTGAATGTTCATGCTCTTAGATGTCCATTTGGTGGGTTGCTTCACCTTCTAGAAACATATCTCATGCATAGATATTTTTGATCTTTCTCCATCATTCCTCCTTTCCTTGTTGTATTTTGAGTTCTTGGGCACTTTATTCCTAATGAAGGGACAGGTGGTGCTTTCTACTGTGAAACATGTGAGGACACTTGGAAGCATCTGTTTAACTTATATAAGCTTAAGATATCCTTTGAGAGTCTTTTGAAAGATGACACATGGTGGCTTTCACTGAGTTTTTAGAAACACTATAAAAATATGAGGGACTCATTTGGATTCACACAAATAATGACACTTGGCATGCTCTTCTTACCTTAGCAACTCACCCAGAGCCCCCACCATAGTCCTTTCTTAATAATGAAATAAAAACAAGAAATGGCAGGTGTTGACACTTGGTGCTTTCCATCAAGTTTTACGAGGGACATGTGGTGACTTCCACTATATTTAGAAAAACACATTAAAACCTTCCACAGTTGCCACTTGGTGCCCTCCACATAAATCTAAGAGAAACTTATTTCTGCATCTTTATTTAAAAGTTGACAGATATTTCATTATCTTATATTTGATGTCCATAGGGACGTCAATGGTTCAATCACTTCCCTGGTTCAATCACTTTCTTGGTTCAATCACTTTCTCAGTTTAATCACTTTCTTGGTCTTTGATTGAACCATCCCTTTGTCTCGCATTTCCTTTGATCTTTGAACTAATGTTCTCTACCCTCCACAAGGGCACTTGCCCTTAGTTCACTACCCTCCACAAGGGTGCTTCGGCCCTAGTTCATTGGGGCACTCCCTTTAATTGACCACTTGAACTGACAGTTTGAACCAACTTTGGTTCCACGGTTTAACAGTTTAATCTTTCATTCCGCTCATTCAATTGACCGCTTGAACTAATCACTTTGAACTGATCTCATTGAACCTTTAAACTTTTGAGCATGTTGAACCTTTTAACCATTTTGGTTCAAGGTTCAATCAGTTCATTGGTCCATCCTTTGTTTCATCATTTCTCTATTTTTCTAAGTACCTTGATCTATTTGAATCCATTGAACTCATTAAACCTATTAAATCCATTGATCCCATTAAACAAATTTGGTTCAAGGTTCAATGGTTCAATAGTTCATTCCTTTGTTCTTTGAAGCCTTCTTTTCTTCACTGCCCTCCGCAAGGGCACTTGGTCTTTGGTTCACTATCCTTTGCAAGGGCACTTGGTATCTTCACTTTGGGGCACTCCTTTGAACCAGCCGATCAAACTGACCAATTGAACTAGCTTTGGTTCAACGATTCAACGGTTCAATCTTTTGTTCACTTGACTGCTTGAACCAAATGCTTTGAACTAATCACTAAATGAACCGTTAAACTTTTGAACCTATTAAACCTTTGAACCATTTTGGTTCAAGGTTTAATGGTTCAACGGTTCAATCTTTCTTCTTTTCGCTAAGTCTTTTGAAGTCGTTGAACTTGCTGAAGTGGTTAAACTTTGAACTTTTTTTTAAGCACTTAACTCTTTAAGCTTGGTGATGTCATTGAACCTTTGAACCTTTTGGAAGTAGGATTGAATGGTTCAATGGTTCAATCCTTTGTTTTAATCTTGGCGAAGAACATTTTTGGTTTAACCAAGGCATTGAACCTGTCTTAAAAATGCCCAAGTGTTGAGAGCTTGTTTCTTTCCTGCAGAGTCCATAGAATTGAACCTGAAGAGCTGGCAGAGTCCGTAGAAATGAGTCCATGGATTTAAGCCTAAAGAGTCCATATATTCAAGCCTAAAAAGTCCTTAGATTCAATCCTATAGAGTCCATAGATTTAACCTTGCAAATTCCATAGATTTAAGCTTGTAAAGTCCATAGATTTAAGCCCATAGAGTCCATAGACTCAGAAAAGGATTGAATAATAAAGCATTTGAAGGCTTAGAATAATTTTTTTGAGAAAGGGAGAGAGAATTTTGATCATGTAGGACAAAAATAGTTCATATGTTGATCCAAAAATGAGAAGACTATTTTTGGGGACAACAGTTGGCTCCAGTTGGGTAACTTCCTTCACATGAAAACTTGGAACAGTTGAGGGGAGTAGAAACCAGAATCTTCAGTGCCTTGAATTATGTCATTGGGCTATGGAGTCATGCTAACCAACAAGAAAGTAAGGTCCCAAAAATGAAAAGGAAAAGGAAAAGCCCAAAAAAGAACTAAAGACTGTACAAATATAGATATGTACAGATGATCTGATCTAATACTTCAAGAGTCAAAGTGCTTTAGATGCTGCCCATGGTACATATAATGATCACTCATCATAAATAAAAAAATATCATACGTATCTATCATCCATATAATTACTCATTATAAATAATGAAAATAATTATCATACATAATATTATTTACTATAAATGATAAA
>JARHVA010001903.1:2892500-2897500 GCA_037957365.1 Torreya grandis | reverse complement strand
TTCATAAAAGCAAACAATCTATATTTAAAATAAATTAAATATAGAGTAAATGATTGAAATAATTAATTATATTGACACATTTATATATACTCATCATAAATAATTAAAACCAATATTTTTATTACTAAAACATTCATTCACAAAAGTAAACAATCTAAATTTTTTTTTAAAAAAATCCAGAATAAATTATTCAAATAATTGATCATATATATGATTATTCATCATCAATAATTAAAATTATGTATGTTAAATAATAAATGATCATTATATTATTGTAAAATGCATATTTATTTAAATGATCATTTTGTGTTTTTATGTAAATATGTACTTTCTTGTGTCATTATTTTTTATTATTATTCATTCTATGTTTATTTATTTAAATGTATGGATACTTTAAAATATTATGATATTTTAAAATGGTCAATTATATCAGGTGGGTGGTTGTCCAATAATAAGGATGATGGTGTAAAAAGTGCTACTTTACCATCTCGTATAGTACAAATCCCAATAAATACCAAAAAGTGATAAAGCCAAGATTGTGTCCCAAATAAATTTGACAACATGGATACTCCTCAGTCCTTTGTATTAAATCAAATATGCATTTCATACACCTAATCAGTGTAAAAAATTAGGTTTTCAATAAAAAAATAATAATATATTTACACGTAACTATAGTTTGTACAAATCATTATATACGAATTTGTTTAAAAAAATTATTATATATATCTATTATTTATACAATTACTCTATAACTATCTATTTAAATACTTATTTGTTTGTAGAATGAATGTTTGTTTAAATGATCATTGTTTGTTTATACATTAATCATTTAGATATTTTAATATTAGAGTGTACATGATGATCATTGTTTTCTTTAAATAAGCACCAAGGTTGATGGGTCTCTTTCCTTATATTATAAATGATAAATTTATACAATAAACATTGACCATCAAAAATTTCAAAGATAAATAGAAATCCTTTGAGAAACAAAGCCACCAAGTGGTAGCAAAAATATAGTTCTAGGTACTAAATTTACCAACTAGACATAAAAGTTCATATAAAAAACAAAGAGAAACCAAACTGATATCCTTCCACCTGTAAAATAAATAGCCATGATACTCAACCATCCACCTCATCTTCTAGCTTACTTTAGGAACCACTACACATTTCTCGCTCATCATAGCCCAACAAAACCAACCTTTCTTCCCACCTACAGACATCACTACTCGATTTCTCACCAAATGGCCAAGCATAGCCACTATTATTTCATGATAAGGGTCACAGCTGATATATGATAGAGCAGATCATCAAGGTTTGTCCACCATTTGACATAAAAAATACACCACCTCCACTATTTCTCTATAGTGGCGAGCTTCCTTCCAAAGTTCAATCCCTGCAATGGGATACTGAGCCTACTCCCAAGGAGGGGATATGAATTGCCCAGCTTCCAATAGAGGATGAAGGGAACTTCTTCTGCAAATCTTTTGACATACTCAATAGAGAAATAAATAGAATTTTAAGGTCCTTAAAACCAAAAATTAAAATAAATCAAAATCCATTATTCCCTGAGAAAGGGCGCTCCTAAAATGGGTCAGCATTGAAATTTTTGACCAAATGCTCTAACAAACCTTTTCTGTGCATCAAAGCCATGAAGAAATCCAAAACCCTAACAACTGGATTCTTTTCTTAAACCATAACTAAGATGTTTGAAATAAATATATCAATAATATTGAGTTCACTCTGCTTAGAGCACTTTCCACTAGATACTCTTCACCTAGAGTAAAGATTATTGCTTACAATATTTCTTCTATTGAGGCCACCAAAAAATGTTCTTGAGGTGCGCTCTGGTTGCACCTCCATAAAATGTTATCTCCCTAATAGTACCTCCCCATGAATAGCTGGTATCCTGAGCGCTTAAGCTATATTTTGATCCATTCCTACCTCATTAGCGAAAGATAATTTTATACCAAGAATGCAACAGAAAGTATTGAAAGTAAGCAAGATAAGTCTCTTGAATAAATGACTTCATTAAAGATTATCATTCCTCAATGCTCATTCACAACCACCACCTTCTATTCACATGCAAGAGAGAAAAAAACAAGGAGCTAAATTTTCACTGATTAAGATCCTAAAATTATATTAGAAATGCCTTCAAACTCCTCTCATGCCCCTCTATGATTATCATCAATGATTGATGCATTTGGGTCAATTCCATAATTGGCGAGAAAATACATTGCGATATTAGCTATCTTGAAACAATGAAAGCCTTCTCATGAATTAAACTCCTCAAGACATTCCCAAGCTTTAGAAATAATGTTTTCCAAGTTCTATGTAGAGGTTGATGATTTCTTTATATCCAAAATGATTATTTACAAAACCCCTTCCACCTAAAGTATTATAATACCACACTAAAAAGTCAGAGCCAAGCACTAAGGTTTGAAATTTTTCTTCATTATTTGTACCATCCTTCAAATTCATAGACACAATCCTAATAAGGGAATCACAAAAATATTTGATGATGCAACCAACCTAGAAACCACTAGGGTTGCCCCTAGAGGCCCCATCAAAATTCAATTTGAACCAACCAAGAGAGAAGGACACCATTTTGTTGCATTCTTTCGATTTTATTTTTCAAAAACTACTATTGACCCATTAACAAGATGATGATCATCATTTGTTTGATTGATGTAAAAAATAATGCATACAAAGATATAATTAACCATTTTATAATATAGTTATAAATATTTTAATAATAGAGTGTAGATGATGATCATTTTTTGTTTGTACATTGATCTGAAAATTAATGCATACAAACAAAGATATAATTAACCATTTTATAATATAGTGATGTGAGGAAAAAAAAAGTTGACATACAATATAAATTTACATACAAGTATTTATACATTCAAAAAAATAAACAAAAGCTGAATAATACAAACAAACAAATATATATTAAATCATACAATATACAAATAAATTATCATTTAGAAATGATGAATTATATTTTTAATATTTATTTAATACATCAATCTAATTTTAAATATTATATATATATATATATATATATATATATATATATATATATATATATATATATATATATATATATATGATCATTACACCAATAAATAATGATTGTTTAAACAAACACTAATAATTTATATAATGATGCATTCTACAAACAAACAAATTTGGTAGAACATATACAATCTACTAAAAAAATATTAATATAATACATGTACAAACAAAAAATAAGGATTTATACAAACAATAATACAATCATTTATATAAAACATATATATACATTCTATTTATAAAATTGTATAAATAATAATTATGTGCAATCATATTCATTCTTTCAAATAAATATTCTATCATTAAAAATTAATATAAACATAAATATTTCTAAATACATATTCTTAAAATAAATACTTATAGAAAAAATGTCTATATAATCTATGTACAAACAAACAATAAGGATTTATACAAACAATAATACAATAATTTATATAAAATATATATATACATTTTATCTATAAAATTGTATAAACAATAATTATGTGCAATCATATTCATTCTTTCAAATAAATATTCTATCATTAAAAATTAATATAAACATAAATATTTTTTAATAAATACTATTAAAATAAATTATTATAGAAACATACAATGAATAAGACAAAAACATGTAGTATAACAAATTGGTCAAGAAGTGCTTAACTCATACATAAAAATACTTATATGAGGTACTAAACTAATGATCACATAAACAATCTTCAAATATATATACAATAATTTATTTGATTAAGCATTATTTGTCACATTTTTTACAATTTAAAATGATGTATAATTATAATAATTCAAACAAATTACTATATAACAAATAGAGATATAAACTATTTTAAAATATAATGATATAAATAAAAGAATCAACATACAATTACAAATTCAAATACAAGTATCCATACATTAAAATAAATAAATATAAAATGAATAATACAAACAAAAACATATATTGAATAACATAAGAGTGTGCACATTTACATAACAAATAAATATAAAATGAATAATACAAACAAAAACTTATATTAAATAACATAAGAGCATGCACATTTACATAACAAAAGTGTATATGTAGATATCATTCTAAAAAAAATCATTCATAAAAGCAAGCATTTTACTTACAAGCAAGTAAACATACAATACAAATAAATAATTAATATTTTTAACACAAATAAAGAGATATTTATATCAAACATTCATTCTATGAATAAACAAATATCTAATGTAAATTATTTGTGTGTGTGTGTGTCATTTAAACACATTTTAATACAATTATTTGTACAAAAGTAAATAAATGTATAGAATAAATCATTTAAAAAGTTCTATACAATGATTTATACAAAAAACATATTCATTATTTCAAACATGCATTCTATCATTTAAAAATTAATGCATACAAAAAATATATATAATTATATAAGTGAAAAAGTTAACATACAATATACATTTACAGAGATCCATACATTAAAATAAATAAACATCTATGGAATCACACAAAAAGTACACATAAAAAGTGTTTTCTATAGACGGAATCCTAATGAAAGCAAGAATTCTACATACAATCAAATAAATAATCAATTACATCTTGAATTACAAAATATTTTTTACACATCTTGACTTACACAATCTTTTTTATACAAATAAATAAATATTTAATTTACAGAAATACTTTTAACAAACAAATAGATCTATATATCATTTAAGCAAGTTCTTAATTTGTACAAACAATAGTTACTTGTAAACATATTCATTTTTAAATAAAATCTTTTACCATTTACAAATTAATGCATACAAACAAAAATATAATTAACCATTTCAAAATATAATAGTGTAAGTTTTAAAAAAGATTACATACGATATAGTATTCATACATTAAAATGTATAAACATAGAAGGAATAATACAAATAAATAAACAATTATTAAATGACATAAGAAA
>JARHVA010001903.1:2877500-2887500 GCA_037957365.1 Torreya grandis | reverse complement strand
CTTAGATTATGAGACATTACCTTTCAATTGATAGCTATGTCATGAATATGGTCATCATTAGTGAAGGTGTCTGCAAGCTTTTGCTGCAACAGTTTCAAGTAATGCTCCTACTCACCCTAATTTCAAAATAGACAAGGGTAAAACACCCATGTAGAGAGGTGGCACTGATAAAGATGGTTTTATTTTGGTTAAGTCTCGTAATCATGGTCGAGGCCTGAAGAGATCTCTCAAGGATACGCAGGAGGGGGAAACCTTTAACCGATTTGAGACGTTGGAGGATTTAGTCCAAGAGGAGGGTTTCTAAGTGGACTTACAAGCAATAGTTGGAAATTTTAGTGAGGTTGTTCCTATGGATCAGTCTAATGTGATTCCTAGTTTAGATTAGCTTGGGGAGTAAGGTACTTAGATGGACACTGAAATGGCTCTTCCAGTTCCTATTCAAGGAATGATAGATTTGGTTCTAGAAGCTTCTAGTGGCTCTCCTAGTATTTGTGGTGTTCTATCTGAAATGAGGGGTACTCCAAACATAGGAAAAAGTATGGCTCCTTCTCCAGCCTTAGGTTTACAACAAAAAAACCCTTAAAAAAGGGGCTCCTAAGAAAGCCCTTAAGGTTGGTAGAAAAAAGGACTTGGAAAAGGTAAAGCTAACTAGTGAGACATTGATTGAGTCAATTTTGGTGAAGACTATTGATGTTCACTTCTCCCAACCCCAATGATGATTGTTCTCTCTTCGAATGGGAGGGGAATGAATAGCATCCCTAGGGAAAAGGCTATTTGGGACTTGGTTCATATTCACTCTCCGGATGTGGTGTTTCCTTGGGAAACTAAGTTATTAGTTGATAGTATGATGAGTGTGGCTTTGAATATTTGTAGTTATGGTTAGTGTCAATATGGTTGTGCTCTTGGTAGCTCTAGTGGGGTTGCATGCTTATGGGACCCACGTAGAGTCAAACTAATTTGGCCGTATTATTGCAGAGGTGTGCTTTCTTGTGTTGCTTCTCATCTTGAGTCTGGAAAGATAATACTCCTTTTTAACATCTACACTCCATCTGACCTTCATGGTAAGGTAAAGTTGTGGGGTTTTGTCAGATATGTGAGGACTTTGGATCCTTATCTCCCATGGATTCTAGTAGGGGATTTTAATGCCATTATTTCTTTGGAAGAGAAAAAGGGAGGCATTTCTCTCTTCTAGCCTTCTTCTAATCTCTTGCAAATTAATGTGGCTCTCTTGAATGTGGTTGGCATCAAGCCTGTCAATGGGATCTTTACTGGGAGTAATAGGAGATGTGGGGATGCTACTATCTCTAAATGTCTGGATAGATTTTTAGTGTCTAGTTTTTGGCTAGGGGACAAGTGGTTGACTAGCTCTGAGATTTTGGATGGGCAGGGCTTTGATCATTATCCAATCAAACTTCTTGCTGAGCTTCCCTAGTGTTGTGTAAAGCAGTCTTTTAAGTTTCAACTCATGTGGTTAAGAGATGACTCCCTCCATGATATTCTTCTATTTAGTGGAATTTAGGGATCCCATCACATGGGACCACTATGTACTCCTCCAAGAGGCTCCAATATGTGAAATATAGGTTAAAACTATGCAATAGGCAATACTTTGGTAATTTTTTCCAAGCAAAATAGACTACTCAAGCTCATTTGGACTCAATCACCAGGTAGATTCATAACAATGGCCTCACTGAGGATTTGGGTTTGCAAGAATTTGTGGCTATGAAGGAAGTTGAGGAAAGGGGATTATGTGAGGAATTTTTTTGAAAACAAAAGTCCCAAATCATGTGGCTTGAAGTGGGAGATAGTTATACTTCTTTCTTCCATAATTTAGTAAAAGATAGGAATCAAGGTAAGGTCATCTCTTCTCGCAATACTTCGAATGGGGATATTATCTCCTCTACTTCTATTTATGTTGAGACTATTCATTTGTTTTCTATCCCACTATATGAGGATTCCCTTCCTGCGAAGGAGGATGAAGTTGATATTTTGAATAGTATTTTGCCCTTAGTCACGAGTGAAATGATTTCTTATTTAATTCTTCCCATTTCTTTGTATAAGCTTGAAACTATTGTGTTTCAGATGAAAAAGGGAAAAGCCCCAGGGCCTGATGGTTTCCCGGTTGAGTTCTACCAGGAGTTCTGGGAAGTGATTAAATTGGATTTGTTGGAGGTCATTCAAGAATCTTTCATGAATAAACAAATGTTAAAATCCATGAATGTTACCTTCCTTTCTCTCATCCCAAATAAGGATGGGGCTAATTCTCTAGATCTTCTTAGGCCCATTGCCTTATGTAATGTGGTTTATAAGATTATTATGAAGTTGATTGCTAAGTGATTTAAACCCTAGCTAAGCAGGCTAATTTCTGAAGAGCAAGGGGTTTGTGTGGTTGGTAGGTAGATTATAGATGGGGTTATCATTTCCATTAAGATGATTCATTCTATGGATTATTCTAAAGAGGAAGCCATATTTATGAAGATGGATATGGCTAAAGCTTATGATTGGGCATTTATTTGATTAAGCATTATTTGTCACATTCACTCACAAATATATTCATACATTAAAACAACACTCTATGAAATACATTCACTCACAAATATATTCATATTTTAAAACAATTAATATTGAATGAATTAAAAAGATAAATAAATAAGCATATAAATTATATCACAAATATATTCATACATTAAAATGACAATCTATAATATACATTCACTCACAAATATAGTCATGCATTAAAATAAGTAAATATGGAATGAAATAAAAGAATAAATAAACAAGCTAAATAAATAAATAGACAAACATCTATAATATAACAAAACAAACATGTTGGGTGAATATTTTATCACCAGCGTACTGATAAGCAAAATAGGTCTAATCAACCACAACAAGGAAGATTGGTCGACCAAATGTGTAGGTTTACCACATCAAAAAGGGACAAATCTCTCCTCTCATCAAGGGGAGGTTCCCTATAAGTATGAAGGGGCTATATATATGCTAATCTAATATAAATAAGCTGAAAATAACACTCAGGGGTAGGATAACACTATCCATCTCTCTTTTTTAAGAGATGATGTTCACCAATAAAAGGATAAATCCTAATGAAATGACAAAAGGCAGTCCTCTTCTTTCAAAAGTGTTTTTCAACAGACAACAGTGACCTTTCAGGTAGCAACAAGTAACTTAACAGGGCACAATAAGATAGCAAGATGAAATGTAGCACAAAGTTTCCACCTCAACTGCCAAAGAGTGAAATATAAAGGATAATGAGGGCACAAAATCATCCCAATATCCTTTACACAAAAATAGAAAATAAATAAACTAAAGACAATTGTGGCAGCACAAAGTCTTTGCACACCTGGGTTCAGGACATCTTCCTGATTACTTTCACTAATTCCACTTATTTAATTAAATGGATTAAAAATGTATTAAGAAAATAGACATACGAAAAATTTCCCCAAAAATTGAGCTATTCTATCACAAAGTCTAAAAAATCACTTGTTTCCTTATTCAAATAAGTAAATATGATCAACAATCTGAGCTCAAAGTCTCAGTAATGCCTTTCAATTTGGGTAGAGTTTTGTTTTTGATAACAGAGAGATCTCCTTAAAACAATAAGATTGAGTCATATATATATATATATATATATATATTTCCCCAAAAAAGAATTGGGTGTTTTGTTTCACAAAAATGATGGCCTATGATGCAGTCAATGCCTTCAATGCATTTTAAATTCTGTCCATGGGCTATGCTAGAATTAAGCATCAATTTTTAATATGGGCTGCCTGATGTGTTTCCTAATGTGTGCATAGTTGTTCGCTTTACTCAATGTAGAAAAATAGACCATGCCATTGAATGTTTTCACTCTTTGATATCCATTTGGTGGGATGATTCACCTTTTAGAAACATATCCCATGCAAATATATTTATGATATTTCTCCATCGTTTCTCCTTTCCTTGTTATATTTTGAGTTCCTGAGAACTTTATTATTGATGAAGGAACAGGTGGCACTTTCTGTTGTGAAATAGGTGAGGACACTTGGAAGCCTTCATTTAACTTATAAAAGCTTAAGAAATCATTTGAGAGTCCTATGAAAGATGACACATGGCATCTTTAATTGAGTTTTTAGAAACACTATAGAAACTTGCGGGACTCATTTGGATTCACATGGATGATGACAATTGGCACACTCCACTTACCTTAGCAACTCACCTAGAGGCCCCACCACAGTCCTTACTTAATAATGAAATAAATATAATAAATGGCAGATGTTGACACTTGGCACTTTCCACCATGTTTTATGAGGGACACATGGTGACTTCCACTGCATTTTAAAAACACACTAAAACCTTTCGCAGTTGCCACTTGCTACCCTCCATGGAAATCTGAGAGAAACTTATTTTTGTGTCTTTATTTTAAAGTTGAAAGATATTTCATTATCTTAAATTTGATGTCTGTAGGGACGTCAATGGTTTAATCGCTTCACTGGTTCAATCCCTTTCTCAGTTCAATCACTTTCTCAGTTTAATCACTTTCTTGGTCTTTGATTGAACCATTCCTTTGTCTGACATTTCCTTTGATCTTTGAACCAATGTTTTATACCCTCTGCAAGGGCACCTATCCTTAGTTCACTACCCTTCCACAAGGGTACTTCAGCCTTGGTTCAATGGGGCACTCCCTTTAATTGACCAATTGAACCAACTTTGGTTCCATGGTTCAATGGTTTAATCTTGCATTCTTCTCATTCAATTGACCACTTGAACTAATCACTTTGTACTTATCTCATTGAAACTTTAAACTTTTGCACATGTCAAACCTTTGAACCATTTTGGTTCAAGGTTCAATCAGTTCATTAGTTCATCCTTTGTTCCATCGTTTCTCTATTTTTATAAGTCCCTTGATCTCTTCAAATCCATTGAACTCGTTGAACCTATTGAATCCATTGAACCCATTCAACTAATTTGGTTAAAGTTTTAATGGTTCAATGGTACAATAATTCATTCCTTTGTTCTTTGAAGCTTTTTTTCTTCACTACCCTCTACAAGGTCACTTGGTCTTTGGTTCACTGTCCTTCGCAAGGGCACTTGGTCTCTTCACTTTGGGGCACTCCTTTGAACCAGCTGATCGAACTGACCAATTAAACCAACTTTGGTTCAATAGTTCAATCTTTTGTTCACTTGACTACTTGAACCAACTGCATTAAACTAACCGCTCATTAAACCTTTGAAATTTTGAACCTGTTGAACTTTTGAACCATTTTGGTTCAAGGTTCAATGGTTCAATGGTTCAATCTTTCTTCTTTTTTATAAGTCTTTTGAAGCCGTTGAACTTTGAACTTTTGTTGAAGCACTTAACTCTTTAAGCTTGTTGATGTCATTGAACCTTTGAACCCGTTGAACCTTTGAACCTTTTGGAAGTGGGGTTCAATGGTTCAATGGTTCAATCCTTTGTTTGAAGCTTGGCGAATAACATTTTTGGTTGAACCAAGGTGTTGAACCTATCCTGAAAATGCCCAAGTGTTGAGAGCTTGTTTCTTTCCCACAAAGTCCATAGAAATGAACCTACAAAGTTGGCGGAGTCCATATAAATGAGTCCATATATTTAAGCCTACAGAGTCTATAGATTCAAGCCTGCAGAGTTTGTATATTCAATCCTATAGAGTCCATAGATTTAAGCCTACAGAGTCCATAGATTTAAGCCTATAGAGTCCATAGATTCAAGCCCATAGAGTTCATAGATTCAGAAAAGGCTTGAATAATAAAGCATTTTAAGGCTTAGAACAATTTTTTCTGAGAATGGGAGAGATAATTTTGATCCTGCAAGACCAAAATAGTTCATATGTTGTCCCAAAAATGAGAAATATATTTTTGGGGACAACAGTTGGCTCCAGTTGGGGATCTTCCTTTAGTGAAAACTTGGAACAGCTGAGGGGAGTAAAAACCAAAATATTTAGTGCCTTGATGTATGCCATTGGGATATGGAGTCATGCTAACCAACAAGAAAGCAAGGTGACAAAAATGAAAATGAAAATGAAAAGCAAAAAAAATAACTAAAGACTATACAAATATACATATGTACAGATGATCTAATCTGATACTTCAAAAATCAAAGTGCTTCAGATGCTACCCATGGTACATATAATTATCACTCACCATAAATAAAAAATATATCATGCATATCTATCATCTATATAATTACTCATTATAAATAATGAAAATAATTATCATACATAATATTATTCACTATAAATGTTAAAAAAATATCTTACATAATAAATCATACAACTTAATAAACAAATATCTGAAAGTATAAAAGGATATGATTATTTATTAAAACTAAAAACAAATAACACACACACACAAAATATATGATTTAAATAATTAATTTTATAAATGTGATTACTCATCATGAATGGTACTTATAATTATCACTCATCATAAATAAATAAAATATTATACATATCTATCATCTATATAATTAATCATTATAAATAATGAAAACAATTATCATACATAATATTATTCACTATAAATGATAAAAAAAATCTTACATAATAAATCATGCAAATTAATAAATAAATATATGAAAGTATAAAAGTATATGATTATTTAGTAAAATTAAAAACAAATAACACACACACACACACACACACACACACAAATATATGATTCAAATAATAAATTTTATAAATGTGATTACTCATCATGAATGGTACGTATAATTATCACTCATCATAAATAAATAAAAAATATCATACATTGATAAGACCGAAACTCCCCAAAGCTCTGACACAACTTGTCAGATTTAAGAGCACACATGATTACCAATGTATAAGCAACTAAACATGTAGAATCCAGAAGAACAAATAACTATCAATGAGAAGACACACAGAATATGAGAGGCAATATACAATTATATTCAACTCATTACAAAGGAATTTACAACAAAGAGGTGGCACTCTTTCTTCCACTTCGTGGGCTTACAGTAAACTTCCCTCCAGAGTAATCTTCTCTCATAGGTCACAACACACAGCTAACACAAGCTGTTGTTCACCTCATTGCACATCTATACAATCGAGTACACAACCGTACTCCAAGTAGATCTCTCCATGATCCTGCTGATGTATTGCTGTCACCTTGGATCTAGCTTCCCCGTTGATCTCCTTTCTGACCCTCGCATCCATACACCCCTGTAAATCAAACCTGATCTTACTTAAACACACATGGGGAATCCTACTTGATTCCACCATGGGAAGAACTCTCCAAGCTTCACATAGCTCTTTCTCCAAATTCTCCACTTAACAATACAGCCCATGAGTCTATTATATAGATCTCATGCATACACTGACTAGACTTGCGGCTCAAGGCTTCGAACAAGCCTTTAACATGCAAACTCCACGTTCACTTAACTGACTGTTCGTAAACAGCAGTTCAGACCGCTACAGGTGACCGACGTCGGTCCCTACCCTCCTGGAGGTGACCACTGCCGGCTGACTTCCTGCCGTCGCCGGTTTCCCTTCTGCATCCCTTGACCGACGTCGGTGTGGCCTGCCAATGCCGGTGACTGCAAAAGCCAGAAACCCTCCTATTTGCCTTAAGGTGTAGCTTTTAGCTCCACACCCTAACAATCTCCCACTTGGAGATAAAGAGCTACACCTGTACCCAAAACCAGTACTCTGTCCAATCTGTATCCTGGCTTGTATTCCTCTTCAAGCTCCCACTCAAAGACAACCCACCACACTCCATGTGGTGTTAATCCTGTGCCTGATTTCCTTCATTCTCATTGTACCATCTTCTGCCTTGCTATACTCCCACTTAAACAGCAACCCCTGTGAGTAACCTGTAATAAAAAAACACTTAACAGATTTGACACATCTGTTAGTCAAGCTCACTCTGAGAACGTCCAACCTCGCTCTGATACCAATTGATAGGACTGAAACTCCCCAAAGCTCTGACACAACTTGTCAGATTTAAGAGCACACATGATTACCAATGTATAAGCAACTAAACATGCGAAATCCATAAGAAAAAATAACTATCAATGAGAAGACACACAGAATATGAGAGGCAATATACAATTATATTCAACTCATTACAAATGAATTTACAACAAAGAGGTGGCACTCTTTCTTCCACTTCATGGGCTTACAGTAAACTTCCATCCAGAGTAATCTTCTCTCATAGGACACAACACACAGCTAACACAAGCTGTTGTTCACCTCATTGCACATCTGTACAATCGAGTACACAACCGTACTCCAAGTAGATCTCTCCATGATCCTATTGATGTATTGTTGTCACCTTGGATCTAGCTTCCCCGCTGATCTCCTTTCTGACCCTCACATCCATACACCGCTACAAATCAAACCTGATCTTACTTAAACACACATGGGGAATCCTACTTGATTCCACCATGGGAAGAGCTCTCCAAGCTTCACATAGCTCTTCTCCAAATTCTCCACTTAACAATACAGCCCATGAGTCTATTATATAGATCTCATGCATACACTGACTAGACTTACGGCTCAAGGCTTCAAACAAGCCTTTAACGTGCAAACTCTGCGTTCACTTAACTGACTATTCGTAAATAGCAATTCAGACCGCTACAGGTGACCGACGTCAGTCCCTACCCTCCTGGAGGTGACCGATGCCGGCCGACTCCCTGCCGTCGCCGATTTTCCTTCTGCGTCCCCTGACCGACGTCGGTGTGGCCTGCCGATGCCGGCGACTGCAAAAGCCATAAACCCTCCTGTTTGCCTTAAGGTGTAGCTTTTAGCTCCACACCCTAACATACATATCTATCATCCATATAATTACTCACTATAAATAATGAAAACAATTATTATACATAGTATTATTCACTATAAATGATAAAAAATATATATTATATAATAAATCATACAAATTAATAATCAAATATATGAAACTATATAACATTATACAAACACTAACACTATATGATTATTTAGTAAAAGTTAAAATAAAATAATTTACATTTTCTAACAAATAATTTACATACATACATACATATATATATATATATATATATATATATATATATATATATGTAAATTATTTGTTAGAAAATGTAAATTATTTTATTTTAACTTTTACTAAATAATCATATAGTGTTAGTGTTTGTATAATGTTATATAGTTTCATATATTTGATTATTAATTTGTATGATATATATATATATATATATATATATATATATATATATATATATATATATATATATATAACATATCATACATATCTATCATACATATAATTACTCATTATGAATAATGAAAACAATTATCATAAAAAATATTACTCACTATAAATGATAAAAAACATTTTACATAATACGTCATAAAAATTAATTAACAAATATATAAAACTATAATAGTATAAATATTATAAAAACACTAACACTATATGATTATTTAATAAAAGTAAAAATAATTAATTTACATTTTTAACAAATAATTTACATTTTCGTATAAAATTATCTTATGATCAATGTAAAAACAAGCAATGATCATTTAAACAAACATGCATTCTAAAAAAAAATGTATTTAAATAAATATTTTGATAATTAATACAAACATATATATAAATATAGTGATTTGTATAAACAATAGTTAAGTGCAAACATATTCATTCTTTTAAACGAACATTCTATCAAACAAGTAATTGTTTAACAAATCAAACAAAATTACACTAAGTCATGTAAATATACCATATGAATGTGTTATTAACACACTATAATTTAGTTCCTAAAAGCTAAAGAAGAAATCTATTGGCATCAAAAATCAAGAAAAACTTGGCTCAAGGAAGAAGATAGGACTATTAAGTATTTCCATCACTTGACTTCCAAGAACCATCATTACACTAAAATTTTTGAAGTCAAGGGAGATGGTTGGGTTCTTTATAAGAAGAAAAATAAATTGCTCTTCATGAGTGATAAATAAATAACAGTCTTACATAATAAATCATATAAATTACCAAAATCATA
>JARHVA010001903.1:2860000-2867500 GCA_037957365.1 Torreya grandis | reverse complement strand
CTTCCAAATTATATTGATATGACTATTGGGTCTTTCTCCTGGACTCAACCATTAGATTATGATACATTACCTTTTAGGTGTTGGCTATGTCATGAATATGGTCATCTTCAGTGAAGGTGTCCGCAAGATTCTGTTGTAATGGTTTCAAGTAATGCTCCTACTTAGCCTAATTTTAAAACAGACAAGGGTAAAGCACCCATGTAGGGAGGTGGCACTGATAAAGATAGTTTTATTTTGGTTAAGTCTCGTAATCGCAGTCAAGGCTTGAAGAGATCCCTCAAGGATACGCAGGAGGGGGAAACCTTCAACCGATTTGAGATGTTGGACGATTTAGTTGAAGAGGAGGGTAACTAAGTGGACTTACAAGCAACAGTTGGATATTTTAGTGAGGTTGTTCCTAGGGATCAGTCTAATTTGATTCCTAGTTTAGATCAGCTTGGGGAGCAGGGTACTCAGATGGACACTAAAATGGCTCTCCCAGCTCTTGTTCAAGGAATGATAGATTTTTTTTTAGAAGCTTCTGGTGGCTCTCATAGTGTTGGTGGTGTTCTATCCAAAGTGAGGGGTACTCCAAACTTATGAAAAATTATGGCTCCTTCTCCAGCCTTGGGTTTACAACAAAAAACCCTTAAAAAAGGGGCTCCTGAGAAAACCCTTAAGGTTGGTAGAAAAAAGGACTTGGAAAAGGTAAAGCTAACTAGTGAGACATTTGTTGAGTCAATTTCGGTGAAGACTATTGATGTTCACTTCTTCCAACCCCAATGATGATTGTGCTCTCTTGGAATGTGAGGGGAATGAATAGCATCCTTAGGCAAAAGGCTATTCAGGACTTGGTTCATATTCACTCTCTGGATGTGGTTTTTCTTTAGGAAACTAAGTTATTAGTTAATAGTATGATGAGTATGGATTTGAAGATTTGGAGTTGTGGTCAATGTCAATATGTTGGTGCTCTTTGTAGCTCTGGTGGTGTTGCATGCTTATGGGACCCATGTAGATTCAGACCAATTTTACAGTATTCCTGCAGAGGTTTGATTTCTTGTGTTGCTTCTCATCTTGAGTCTGGCAAGATAATACTCCTTTCTAACATCTACACTCCATCTAACCTTTATGGTAAGGTAAATTTGTGGGGTTTTGTTAGATATGTGAGGACTTATGATCCTTATCTCCCATGGATTCTAGCGGGGGATTTTAATGCCATTATTTATTTGGAAGAGAAAAGGGTATGCATTGCTCGCTTGGAGCCTTCTTCTAATCTATTGTAGTTTAATACGGCTCTCTTGAATTTGGTTTACATCAAGCCTGTCAATGGGGTATTTACTTGGAGTAATAGGAGATGTGGGGATGCTACTATCTCTGAATGTCTAGATAGATTTTTAGTGTCTAATTTCTAGTTGGGGGACAGGTGGTTGACTAGCTCTGATATTTTCGATGGGTGGGGCTCTGATCATTGGCCAATTCAACTTCTTGTTGAGCTTCCCCAGTGTTTTTTAAATCAGTCTTTTAAGTTTCAACTCATGTGGTTAAGAGATGACTCCCTCCATGATCTCTTCCTATTTGGTGGAATTTGGGGATGCCATCACATGGGACCACTATGTACTCCTCCAATAGTCTCCAATATGTGAAATATAGGTTAAAAATGTGGAATAGGCAATACTTTGGTAATATTTTCCAAGAAAAAAAGTCTGCTCAAGCTCATTTGGACTCAATCACTAGGCAAATTCGTAACCAAGGCCTCACTGAGGATTTGGGTTTGCTGCAAGCTATGGCTGTGAAGAATGTTGACAAATGGGGATTATGTGAGGAATTTTTTTGAAAAAAAAAATCCTAAATTAAGTGTCTTGAGGCAAGAGATATTTATACTTCTTTCTAAAATATTGATTTACTAAAATATTCATTCATAAAAGCAAAACAATTTAGATAAAAAAATTAAACATGCAATAAGTAATTCAAATAATTAATCATATAAAAGTGATTCAAATAATTAAAAAAATGTATATTAAATTATAATACATAAAAAATAATTAATCTAATAAAAATATTCATATAATCAATATACAAATAAATAATGAATATACATCATTTAAACAAGAACTCGTACCAAACAAAAAAAGCCATTCAAAAACTCAAGCATGCTCTAATAATAATAATAATACAATCACACAAATATAAACTAATATTGATATTACTAAAATATTCATTCATAAACTGTTTTAAAGAAATTAAACATACAATAAGTAATTCAAACAATTAATCATATATAAGTGATTCGAACATGTGTGTGTGTGTGTGTGTGTGTGTGTGTGTGTGTGTGTGTGTGTGTGTGTGTGTGTGTGTGTGTGTGGTATCACAAAAAAATAAAAGATATAAATTAATAAAACTATAAAATATCTATATAATCAATATACAAATAAATAATGAATATACATCACTTAAACAAAAACTCTTACCAAACAAGAAAATCCATTCAAACAACCAAGCATACTCTAATAAAAATAATAATAGGTGTAAAAAAATATCAAACAAATATTTTAATATATTAAAATAAGTAAATATTAAATTAAAAATATAATCAAATAAACATTTATTAAATCATAAAAGAAAACAACAAATATTTACATATATAAACCAATGTTTCTATTACTAAATTATTCATTCATAAAAGCAAAAAAATTATATAAAAGAAATTAAACATAAAATAAATGATTCAAATAATTAATCATATATATAATTACTCATCATGAATAACTAAAAATATGTATCTTAAATAATAAAATATATAAATTAATAAAACTATAAAAATATTCATACAATCAATATACAAATAATAATGAATATACATCATGTAAAAAACAACTCACATAAAATAAGTGATTCAAGTAATTAACATATATATAATTACTTACCATAAATAACTAAAAATATACATTATTTAAACAAGAAATCGTATCAAATAATTGATCATCACATCATATAAGGGATTCTAATAATTAACATGTATATAATTACTCATCGTAAATAACTAAATATATACATCATTGAGACAACTCGCATAAAATAATTGATTCATATAATTAATCATATATATAATTATTCATCATACCCATGATAAAAAGAGCATCGAGGATGGAAACGAATGGAGATAGTGTGCGTGGGAGGGAAAGCTAGGGCACACGAGCCCTAGCTTACAAGCTCGAGCTTTTCAGTGTACAGGGAATTTGTAAGACAGTAGGGGGTCGAGGTGATCGGGTCTTCCGCTACATTTTTTTCTTTCTAGTTTTAAACTGGCTGGAAGGTGCTATATGGTGCGGGTGGTGGTGTGCAAGGTCCAAGGGATTCTAATGCTGGATTTGTTTTTTGGGTGCCCTCTAGTTCATTTTACTACATGTTGGGGGGTTGTTCTCCTTTGTGGTATTGCCCTGGTGGTGTTGCACCTATTGGGAGTCGCTACTTTGGATTTAGCATGGTGTGGGGGGAATTTTGATCCCTCACTCATCTGGTATAAATGGCTTTGAATGTGCCCTTGGATATGGTGGGTCATGCTTCTCCCATGTCTAGGGAGGATGCTAAAAAACCCTTTTAGTCTTCTTCTGGATCGGATGTGGTCTGAAATGGTTCTCTTAAATTTCCAAAGGTGAATGGATGCTTGGAGAGAGCCCAAGAGCGGTCGGTTTTAGGAATACAATCAGAGTCTGTAGCCAATAATATTACTTAATTCTGCCATCATGTTTTGATTTGTAAGTTTATGGGGATGAGGGTTTCTCTCCCATTTCTGGATACATGAATTCATAAGACATGGAACCCAAAAGGATATTTTGATATCTAATGGCTGAAAATCACTTCTTTATGGTGGACTTTTCATGTGTCTCAGACTGGAATAAGGCCTTTGAATGGGGCCTCAACTTTTATAACCAAGTGGGTCTCTTCATCAAACCATGGCATGTTGAGTTTAACTCAGCAGAGGAGTTACCTTCTAAAATCCCAATTTGGGTTCGTCTTTCTTAGCTACCGCTTGAATGTTGGAGGGGGAAACCTTCAACCAATTTGAGACATTGGGGGATTTAATCCAAGAGGAGGATATCCAAGTGGTCTTACAAGCAACAGTTGAATATTTTAGTGAGGTTGTTCCTGGGGATCAGTCTAATGTGATTCCTAGTTTAGATCAGCTTGGGGAGCAAGGTACTCAGATGGACACAGAAATGACTCTTTTGGCTCCTATTCAAGGAATGATAGATTTGGTGCTAAAAGCTTCTAGTGGCTCTCCTAGTGTTGGTGGTGTTCTATCTAAAGTGAGGGGTACTCTAGACTTAGGAAAAAGTATGGCTCCTTCTCCAACCTTGGGTTTACAACAAAAAACCCTTTAAAAAGGGGCTCCGAAGAAAGCCCTTAAGGTTGGTAGAAAAAAGGACTTGGAAAAGGTAAAGCTAACTAGAGAGACATTGGTTGAGTTGATTTCAGTGAAGACTATTGATGATCACTTCTCCCAACCCCAAAAATGATTGTGCTCTCTTGGAAAGTGAGGGGAATGAATATTATCCCTAGGCAAAAGGCTATTCGAGACTTGGTTCATATTCACTAGCCAAATGTAGTGTTTCTTCAAGAAACTAAGTTATCAAATGATAGTATGATGAGTGTGGCTTTGAAGATTTAGAGTTGTGGTCAGTGTAAATATGTTGGTTCTCTTTGTAGCTCTCGTGGGGTTACATGCTTATGGGACCCATGTAGAGTCAGACCAATTTGGTGGTATTCTTGTAGAGGTTTGATTTCTTGTGTTGCTTCTCATCTTGAGTCTGGCAAGATAATACTCCGTTCTAACTTCTACATTCCATCTGACCTTCATGGTTAGGTAAAGTTGTGGGGTTTTGTCAGATATATGAGGACTTTGTATCCTTATCTCCCATGTATTCTAGTGGGGGATTTTAATGCCATTATTTCTTTGGAAGAGAAAAGGGGAGGCATTGCTCACTTAGAGCCTTCTTCTAATCTCTTGTAGTTTAATGTGGCTCTCTTGAATTTGGTTAACATCAAGCCTATCAATGGGGTATTTACTTGGAGTAATAGGATATGTGGTAATGCTATTATCTATGAATGTCTAGATAGATTTTTAGTGTCTAGTTTCTGGCTGGGGGATAGGTGGTTGACTAGCTCTGGGATTTTGGATGGGCGAGGCTCTGATCATTGGTTAATCAAACTTCTTGCTGGGCTTCCCTTGTGTTGTGCAAAGCAGTCTTTTAAGTTTCAACTCATGTGGTTAAGAGATGACTCCCTCGATGATCTTCTTCCTGTTTGATGGAATTTGGGCATGTCATCATAGAAGACCACTATGTACTCCTCCAAGAGGCTCTAATATGTGAAATAGAGGTTAAAACTATGGAATAGGCAATACTTTGGTTATATTTTCCAAGAAAAATAGTCTTCTCAAGCTCATTTGGACTCAATCACCAGGCAAATTCATAACCAAGGCCTCACTGAGGATTTGGGTTTATTGGAAGCTATAGCTATGAAGGAAGTTGAGGAATGGTTATTACGTGAGGAATGTTTTTGAAAACAAAAGTCCCAAATAAAGTGGCTTCAGGTGGGAGATAGTTATAATTCTTTCTTCCATAATTCAGTAAAAGATAAGAGACAAGGTAATGTCATCTCTTCTCTCAAGACTTCGAATGGGGATATTATCTCCTCTGCTGAGATTGTTTGTTTCTTTTCTATCCTACTATATGAGGATTCCCTTCCTACAGAGGAGGATGAAGTTTATATTTTGAATAGTATTCTACCCTTAGTCACCAGTGAAATGAATGCTTTTTTACTTCTTCCCATTACTTTGTCTGAGCTTGAAACTATTGTGTTTTAGATGAAAAAGGGAAAAGCCTCAGGGCCTGATGGTTTCTCAGTTGAGTTTTACCAAGATATCTGGGAAGTGATTAAATTGGATTTGTTGGAGGTCATTCAGGAATCTTTCATGAATAACCAAAATGCTGAAATCCATGAACGCTACCTTCTTTTCTCTCATCCCAAAGAAGGATGGGGCTAATTCTCTATATATTTTTAGGCCCATTTCCTTATTTAATGTGGTTTATAAGATTATTTTGAAGTTGATTGTTGAGTGGTTTAAACCCTAGCTAATTAGGCTAATTTCTGAAGAGCAAGGGGTTTTTGTGGCTAGTAGGCAGATTATGGTTGGGGTTTTCATTGTCATTGAGATGATTCATTCTACGGATTGTTCTAAAGAGAAAGCCATATTTATTAAGCTGGATATGGATAAATCTTATGATTGGGTTAAGTGGGCCTTCTTATTTAAGATTCTGGGAGAATTTGGTTTTGTTGGTGATTGGATTGAGTGGGTCAAGAGTTGTGTTACTTCTTCTTCCTTTTCGGTGCTAATTAATGGTGAGTCGATAGAGTTGTTTAGTGCTTTTAGGGGGCTCAGATAAGGGGACCCTTTATCCCCCTATCTATTCATCTTATTGGCTTAGGCTTTAGGGAGGTTTATTAGTACCCAGGTGGAGATTGGTTTGATTAAGGTATGGAGCTTTAGAAATAATATTCCCCCTTAGTCACATTTGCAGTTTGTTGATGACACAGATTTGATGGACCGAACCAAGGTTAAAGAGGCCTCCAGTTGGCATAGGTTTTTGGATTGTTATTTCGCTACGTCAGGTCAGATAATTAATGAGAAGAAGTATTTTATTTACTTCTTTCATACTCTGTGGGCTATTTGGAGGAGAATTATAGGTATCCTTCGCTTCTATATTGGCACTCTCCCTTTTGTGTATCTTGGTATTTCGTTGGCTATTCATTCACTACCTAAAATGTTATGGCAGGAGATAATGGATAAGTTTAGAATTATGGTTAGACATTGGAATAACATGTGGCTCTCTTCAGTGGGTGGGATGACTCTTCTAAAGTCAGTGATGCAAGCTCTTCCTCTATATAGATGTTTTGTTCTCTTTGCACCTTTTAGCTTTATCAAAGAATTTGAGAGTTTGTATTGATAGTTTCTTTGGTCTAGCAACCTCCTGCACAGGAAGTGGAGTTTGGTTAAGTGGGATGTTATTTGTAGGTTGAAGCAGGCTGGTGGTCTGGGATTGCGTAGAACTAATTTGAATGGACAAGCTTTAGCATCTAAGCTATATTGGTGGTGGTATTCATAACAACATAAATCATGGGCAAGAGTTCTTACCTCAAAGTACCTAGGTATAATTGAGAGTGTGAATGTTGCTCACTTTAGTTTGGAATGGAAGGGCTCTATGATTTGGAGTACACTCAAAAGGGGTACCAAGTTGGTCAAGCAGGGGTTGTTTTGGATTTGCAATGGGGGGTAGGAGGCTCTCTTCTAGCATGATTCTTGGAATGGTTATCCTCTAATTTTGTCTACCCACCCCCACCTACAGAATTTGAGTAGGCATTTTATTGATGATGGGTGGTGAAATGCCATTGATTTCAAAACAATTCATAACTTAGGATAAGTTAGGGTGTATAGATGGAAGGTTATGCAGGATTGGCCTT
>JARHVA010001903.1:2790000-2855000 GCA_037957365.1 Torreya grandis | reverse complement strand
TCTCTATTTTTATAAGTCCCTTGATCTCTTCGAATCCATTAAACTCATTGAATCTGTTGAATCCATTGAACCTGTTGAACTAATTTGGTTCAAGGTTTAATGGTTCAATGGTTTAACAGTTCATTCCTTTGTTCTTTGAAGCTTTCTTTTCTTCATTGCCCTTTGCAAGGGCACTTGGACTTGGGTTCACTTTCCCCAACAAGGGCACTTGGTCTCTTCACTTTGGGGCACCCCTTTGAACCAGCTGATCAAAATAACCAATTGAACCAACTTTGGTTCAATGGTTCAATGATTCAATCATTTGTTCACTTGACCGCTTCAACCAATCGCGTTGAACTAACTGCTCATTGAACCTTTGAACTTTTGAACCTATTGAACCTTGAACCATTTTGGTTCAAGGTTCAATGGTTCAATCTTTCTTCTTTTCACTAAGTCTTTTGAATTTGTTGAACTTGTTGAAGTGGTTGAACTTTAAACTTTTGTTGAAGAACTTAACTCTTTAATCTTATTGATGTCATTGAAACTTTGAACCCGTTGAACCTTTGAACCTTTTGGAAGGGGGGTTAAATGGTTCAATGCTTCAATCCTTTGTTTGAACCTTGGTGAAGAACATTTTTGTTTGAACCAAGGTGTTGAACCTGTCCTAAAAATGCCCAAGTTTTGAGAGCTTGTTTCTTTCCTGCAGAGTTCATAGAAATGAACCTGCAGAGCTGGTGGAGTCCATAGAAATTAGTCCATAAACTTAAGCCTACAGAGTCTGTAGATTCAAGCCTGTAAAGTCTATAGATTCAATCCTATAGAGTCTGTAGATTTAACCATGCAGAGTCTATACATTTAAGCCTATAGAGTCTATAGATTCAATCCCATAGAGTCCATAGATTTAGAAGAGGCCTGAATAATAAAGCATTTGAAGGCTTAGAACAATTTTTTTTGAGAAGGGGAGAGATAATTTTGATCCTACAGGACCAAAATAGTTCATATGTTGTCCCAAAAATGAGAAGTCTATTTTTGGGGACAACAATTGGCTCTAGTTGGGGAACATCCTTCAGATGAAAACTCAGAATAGCTGAGGGCTGTAGAAACCAAAATCTTCAATTCCTTGAAGTATTCTATTGGGCTATGGAGTCATGCTAACCAACAAGAAATCAAGGTGCCAAAAATTAAAATGAAAAGCAAAAGAACAAAAAAGAACTAAAGACTATACAAATATACATATGTACAGATGATCTCATCTGATACTTCAAGAGTCGAAGTGCTTCAGATGCTGCCCATGGTACATATAATTATCACTCATCATAAATAAATAAAATATCATACATATCTATCATCCATATAATTACTCATTATAAATAATGAAAATAATTATCATACATAATATTATTCACTATAAATGATTAAAAAAAAATATCTTACATAATAAATCATACAAATTAATAAACAAATATATAAAAGTATAAAAGTATATGATTATTTATTAAAAGTAAAAACAAATAACACACACACACAAAATATATGATTTAAATAATTAATTTTATAAATGTGATTACTCATCATGAATGGTACTTATAATTATCACTCATCATAAATAAATAAAAATATAATACATATCTATCATCTATATAATTACTCATTATAAATAATGAAAACAATTATCATACATAATATTATTCACTATAAATGATAAAAAAAAATCTTACATAATAAATCATATAAATAAATAAATAAATATATGAAAGTATAAAAGTATATTATTATTTAGTAAAATTAAAAACAAATAACACACACACAAAAAATATATGATTCAGATAATTAATTTTATAAATGTGATTACTCATCATGTATGGTACATATAATTATCACTCATCATAAATAAATAAAATATCATTCATATCTATCATCCATATAATTACTCATTATAAATAATGAAAACAATTATCATACATAATATTATTTACTATAAATGATAAAAAAATATATCTTATATAATAAATCATATAAATTAATAAACATTCATATAAAAGTATATAACATTAAACAAACACTAACACTATATGATTATTTAGTAAAAGTAAAAAGAAAATAATTTTCATATTTTAACAAATAATTTACATTTTAAAAAAAATATATAAAATAAATTATTCAAATAATTAATATATACAATTAATTAATTTATAATATGTGATTACTCATCATAAATGGTACATATAATTATTACTCATCATAAATAAAAAAAACATATCATACATATAATTACTCATTATGAATAATGAAAAAAATTATCATAAATAATATTACTCACTATAAATGATAAAAACACATTTTACATAATAAATCATACAAATTAATAAACAAATATACAAAACTATAATAGTATAAACATTATAAAAACACAAACACTATATGATTATTTAATAAAAGTAAAAATAATTAATTTAAATTTTTTAACAAATAATTTACATTTTCCTATAAAATTATCTTATGGCCAATGTAAAAACAAGCAATGATCACTTAAACAAACATGCATTCTAAAAACAAAAATGTATTTAAATAAATATTTTTATAATTAATACAAACATATATATAAATATAGTGATTTGTATAAACAATAGTTAAGTGCAAACATATTCATTATTTTAAACAAACATTCTATCAAACAAGTAACTATTTAACAAATCAAACAAACATATACTAAGTCATGTAAATATCCCATATGAATGTGTTATTAACACTCTATAATTTAGTTCATGAAAGCCAAAGAAGAAATCTATTGTTATCAAAAATCAAGAAAAACCTGGCTCAAGGAAGAAGATAGGACTATTAAGTTTTTCCATCACTTGACTTCCAAGAACCATCATTACACTAAAATTTTTGAAGTCAAGGGAGATGGTTGAGTTCTTTATAAAGAACAAAAATAAATTGCTCTTCACGAGTGATAAATAAATAACAGTCTTACATAATAAATCATACAAATTAAGAAAATCATAAAAATACTCATATGATCAATATAAATATGGATAATATGTACATCATAAATAATATGTACAACATAGAATAAAGCAACAAATATTTACATGCATAAACCAGTGTTTCTATCACTAAAACATTGATTCATAAAAGCAAACAATCTATATTTAAAAGAAATTAAATATAGAGTAAATGATTCAAACATTTAATTATATTCACATATTTATATATACTCATCATAAATAATTAAAACCAATATTTTTATTACTAAAAAATTCAATCACAAAAAGTAAACTGTATATATAACTAAAACCAATCTTCTTATTACTAAAACATTCATTCACAAAAGTAAACAATCTAAATTAAAAAAAATATATCTAAAATAAATGATTCAGACAATTGATCATATATATGATTATTCATCATGAATAATTAAAAATATGTATGTTAATTAATAAATGATCATTATATGTTTGTAAAATGCATATTTATTTAAATGATCATTGTGTGTTTGTATGTAAATATGTACTTTCTTGTGTGATTATTTTTTATTATTATTCATTATATGTTTATATATTTAAATGTATGGATACTTTAAAATATTAAGATATTTTACAATGGTTAATTATATCAAGTGGATGGTTGTCCAATAATAAGGATGATGGTGTAAAACATGCTACTTTACCATCCCCTAAAGTACAAATCCCAATAAATACCAAAAAGTGATAAAGCCTAGATTGTGTCCGAAATAAATTTGACAAAATGGATACTCCTCAATCCTTTTTATTAAATCAAAGATGCATTTCACACACCTAATCAATGTAAAAAAGCAAGGTTTCAATCAAAAAATAATAATATATTTACATGTAACTATAGTTTGTACAAATAATTATATACAAATTTGTTTAAACAATTTATTATATATATATCTATTATTTGTACATATTACTCTATAACTATCTATTTAAATACTTATTTATTTGTATAATGATTTTTTATTTAAATGATCGTTATTTGTTTATACATTAATCATTTAGATATTTTAATATTAGAGTGTAGATGATGATCATTGTTTTTTTTAGATAAGAACCAAGGTTAATGGGTCTCTTGCCTTATATTATAAATGAAAAATTTATACAATAAACCCTGACCATCAAAAATTTCAAAGATAAATTGAAATCCTTCAAGAAACAAATCCACCAAATGGCAGCGAAAATACAGTTCTAGGCACTAAATTTACCAACTAGACATAAAAGGTCATATGAAAAACATAGAGAAACCAAAATGATATCCTTCCATCCATAAACCAAATAGCCATGATACTCAACCATCCACCTCATCTTCTAGCTTACTTTATAAACCATTACAGAAGTCTCACTCATCATAGACAAACATAACCAACCTTTCTTCCCACCTACAGACACCACTACTCGATTTCTCACCAAATGGCAAAGCATAGCCACTATTATTGCATAATGAGGGTCACAAATGATATATGAAAGAGAAGATCATCAAGGTTTATCCACCATTTGACATAAAAAAGACACCACCTCCACTATTTCTATATAGTGGCGAGCTTCCTTCCAAAGTTCAATCCCTACAATGGGATACTAAGCCTACTCCCAAGGAGAGGATATGAATTGCCCACCTTCTAATAGAGATGAAGGGAGCTTGTTCTCCAAACATTTTGACATACTCAATAGAGAAATAAGTAGAATTTTAAGGTCCTTAAAACCAAAAAATTAGAATAAACCCAAATCCAAGCCATGAAGACATCCAAAACCCTAACAACCAGATTCTTTTCTTAAACCATAACTAAGATGTTTGAAATAAATATATCAGTGCGTAGGAGATTTTTAAGACAACAGGGGATCAAGGGGACTGGGTCTTCCTCTACATTTTTTTCTTTCTGGTTTTAAACTGGCTGGGAGGCGCTCTGTGGTGTAGGTGCTGGTCTGCAGGGTCTAAGGGATTCCAATGCTAGGTTTGTTTTTTTGGTACCCTCTGGTTCATTTTACTACATGTTGGGGGGTTCTTCTCCTTTGTGGTATTACCCTGGTGGTGTTGCACCTATTGGGAGTTGCTACTTTGGATTCAGCATGGTGTGGGGGTCATTTTGAGCCCTCACTCATCTAGTATAAATGGCTTTGAATGTGCCCTTGGGTATGGTGGGTCATGCTTCTCCCATGGCTGGGGAGGATGCCAAAAAACCCTTTTAGACTTATTTTGGATCTAATGTGGTCTGAAATGGTTCTCTTAAATTTCCAAAGGTGAATGGATGATTGGAGAGGGCCCAAGAGCGATCAATTTTAGTAATATAATTAGAGTCGGTAGCCCAGGATATTACTTACTTCTGCAAGCATGTTTTGATTTGTAAGTTTATGGGGATGAGGGTTTCTCTCCCATTTTTAGGTACATGGATTCATAATACATGGAACCCAAAAGGAGATTTTGATATTTTGATGGCTGTAAATCACTTCTTTATGGTGGACTTTTCATGTGTCTCACATTAGAATAAGGCCTTTGAAGGGGGCCCGTACTTTTATAGCCAAGTGGATCTCTTCATCAAACCATGGCATGTTGGGTTTAACTCAGTGGAGGAGTTACCTTCTAAAATCCCAGTTTGGGTCCGTCTTCCTCAGCTACCACTTGAATGCTGGAGAAGTGATATATTGTAGTCGATTGTATTATTTTTGATTAATTAAGGTAGCAAACTAGGGGCCAAACCCTATATAGTCAAAAAAGATAAGAAGGATGGAAAACAAAATATGTTAGCATCGAACCAAAAACACAACCAATAAACAAAGTCAGAAGCAAAACAAAACACTAGAAAGACTAGAGTTAGAAAGGATTAAACTACATAACTATAAAATTAACAAGATCCTTAAAATTCTCATTGTCTGCATTGTTAGCATTCCCTGGATTACCCACTGCTTCCATGATCTGCAATGGCCTTCTCCACGTGGACCACCTTCGAAAGCTCTCTTCATCATCAATGTGCATCAGTCATGCTCCATAATCTCCTTTTGAATGATCTCTCTAATGTTTGGGGGTATATGAGCCCCTTGTCGCCATACCCTCCATCTTGAGAATTGCTGACCAAGGTTGGCACAAGCATCAATGACCCTGTTACCTTCTCTGTAGGTGTGGGTAATCTCAACTTCAAAAATATTTTGTAAGAGAAACTAGATGTTTGTAATGATGTCTTTTAGATGGACACCAACGTTTGATTCTTTATTAATAGCATCTATGATCAACTTAAAATCTCCTTGAATATTTAAATTTATAATTCCTAAGGATATAGCTAACTTTAATCCCCAAAGTAAGGCCATATCTTCAACATAGTTATTGCTCTAGCAACCCATGCCACTAGCATAAATAGCAGACATCCCTCCTTTTTCATTTCTTGTTATTCCTCCTCCACTTGCTTTACCACTCAACTTGGATGCCCCATCAAAATTGAGTTTCATCCAATTGGGTTTAGGTGGTATCTATTTAGTATGAAGTCTCTGAAGAATTTTGGAATTATCATGCCCAGGGATAAGGTTTAAGACCTTCCATTTGGTAGCAATTTGACTTTGAAATTCAAATAGGGGTTTCTCCACAACACTAATATGAGCTATTGTAACACTTTCAAAGATGGACCTAGCAAAGGAGTTAAACACCTAAGTAGCATTTCTAGAAGTGGCCCTGAAAATTATTTGATTTTGCTCTTTCCATAATGTCCAACTCAAGCATGGTAGAGCTTGCTTCCATAGTTCCTTAATCCAGGGATGTGTGAAGGTTGAGTTCTAGCTAAGAATTACTTCTTTAAGGTCAAAATTGCCAACTCATTCAATGCCAAAGTTGTTAATGAAATTGAAAGTCAAATTGCTACCAAATGGACTTACAAGCAACAGTTGGATATTTTAGTGAGGTTATTCTTTGGGATCAGTCTAATGTGATTTCAAGTTTAGATCAGCTTGGGGAGTAGGGTACTCAGATGGACACTAAAATGGCTCTTCTAGTTCCTATTCAAGGAATGATAGATTTGGTGCTAGAAGCTTTTGGTGGCTCTCCTAGTGTTGGTGGTGTTCTATCTGAAGTGAGGGGTACTCCAAAATTAGGAAAAAGTATGGCTCCTTCTCCAGCCTTGGGTTTACAATAAAAACCCCTTAAAAAAGGGGCTCCTGAGAAAGCCCTTAAGGTTGGTAAAAAAAAGGACTTGGAAAAGGTAAAGCTAACTAGTGAGACATTGGTTGAGTCAATTTCAATGATGACTATTGATGTTCACTTATCCCAACCCCAACGATGATTGTGCTCTCTTGGAATGTGAGGGGAATGAATAGCATCCCTATGCAAAAGGCTATTCAGGACTTGGTTCATATTTACTCTCTATATGTGGTGTTTCTTCAAGAAACTAATTAATCAGTTGATAGTATGATGAGTGTGGATTTGAAGATTTGGAGTCATGGTCAGTGTCAATATGTTGGTGCTCTTGGTAGCAATGGTTGGGTTGCATGTTTATGGGACCCACGTAGAGTTAGACCAATTTGGTGGTATTCTTGTAAAGGTTTGATTTCTTGTGTTGCTTCTCATCTTGAGTCTAGTGAGAGAATATTCCTTTCTAACATCTATGCTCCAGATGACCTTCATGGTAAGGTAAAGTTGTGGGGTTTTGTCAGATATGTGAGGACTTTGGATCCTTATCTCCCATGGATTCTAGTGGGGGATTTTAATGTTATTATTTCTTTGGAAGAGAAGAGGGGAAGCATTGCTCACTTGGAACCTTCTTCTAATCTCTTGCAGGTTAATGTGGCTATCTTGAATTTGGTTGACATCAAGCCTGTCAATGGGGTCTTTACTTGGAGTAATAGGAGATGTGGGGATGCTACTATCTCTAAATGTCTAGATAGATATTTAGTGTCTAGTTTCTGGCTGGGGCATAGGTGGTTGACTAGCTCTGAGATTTTGGATGGGTGGGGCTCTAAACATTGGCCAATCAAACTTCTTGTTGAGATTCCCTAGTTTTTTGTAAAGTAGTCTTTTAAGTTTGAACTCATGTGGTTAAGAGATGACTCCCTCCATGATTTCCTTCCTGTTTGGTGGAATTTGGTGATGTTGTCACATGAGACTACTATGTACTCCTAAAAGAGGCTCCAATATGTGAAATATAGGTTAAAATTGTGGAATAGGAAATACTTTGGTAATATTTTCCAAGAAAAATAGTCTACTCAAGTTAATTTGGACTCAATCACCAGGAAAATTTGTAACCGAGGCCTCACTGAGGATTTGGGTTTGTTGGAAGTTGTGGCTGTGAAGGAAGTTGAGGAATAGGGATTACATGAGGAAATTTTTTGAAAACAAAAGTCCCAAATAAAGTGGCTTCAAGTGGGAGATAGTTATACTTATTTCTTCCATAATTCAGTAAAAGATAGGAGACAAGGTAATGTCATCTCTTATGTCAAAACTTCAAATAGAGAGATTATCTCCTCTACTTCTACTTCTACTAAGAATGTTCATTTCTTCTCTATCCTTATATGAGGATTCCCTTCGTGTGGAAGAGGATGAAGTTGATATTTTGAATAGTATTCTGCCCTTAGTCACCAGTGAAATGAATGCTTCTTTACTTCTTCTCATTTCTTTATTCGAGCTTGAAACTATTGTGTTCCAAATGAAAAATGGAAATGCCCCAGGGCCTGATGGTTTCCTGGTTGAGTTCTATAAGGAGTTCTAGGAAGTGATTAAGTTGGATTTGTTGGAGATCATTTAAGAATCTTTCATGAATAAATAAATTCTAAAATCCATGAATGTTACCTTCCTTTCTCTCATCCCAAAGAAGGATGGGGATAATTCTCTAGATATTTTTAGGCCCATTGACTTATGTAATGTGGTTTATAAGATTATTACAAAGTTAATTGCTGAGCAGTTTAAACCCTAGCTAAGCATGCTAATTTTTTAACAGTAAGGGGTTTTTGTTGCTGGTAGGTAGATTATGAATGGCCTTATCATTGCCGTTGAGATGATTCCTTCTATGGACTGTTATAAAGAGAAAGCCATATTTATTAAGTTGGATATGGATAAAGCTTATGATTGGGTTAAATAGGCATTCTTATTTAAGATTCTAAGAGAATTTGGTTTTGCTGGTGATTGGATTGAGTGGGTCAAGAATTATGTTACTTCTTCCTTTTTGGTGCTAATTAATGGTGAGTTGATGGAGTTGTTTAGTGCTTCTAGGGAGCTCAAATAAGGGGACCCTTTATCCCCCTATCTATTCATCTTATTGGTGGAGGTTTATTAGAACCCAGGTGGAGACTGGTTTGATTAAGGGTTGTAGCTTTGGAAATAATATTCCCCTTCAGTCACATTTGCAGTTTGTTGATGACATGGATCTGATGGGAAAAACCAAGGTTGAAGAGGCCTCTAGTTAGTGCAGGGTTCTAGATTGTTATTTAGCTATGTCAGGTCAGATAATTAATAAGGGGAATTATTTTATTTACCTATTTAATAATCTTTGGGCTATTCAGAGGAGAATTATAGGTTTCCTTTGCTTCCAGATTGGCCCTATCCCTTTTGTGTATCTTGGTATTTCATTGGCTATCCATTCGCTACCTAAAATGTTATGGCAAGAGATTATGGATAATTTTAGAAATATGGTTAGTAATTGGAATAGCATGGGGCTCTCTTCAATGGGTAGGATGACTCTTCTAAAGTCAGTGGTACAGGCTCTTCCTCTATATATATTTTTTGTTCTATTTACACCTTTTAGATTTATCAAAGACTTTGAGAGTTTGTCTCGATATTTTCTTTAGTCTAGAAACCTCTTGCATAGGAAGTGGAGTTTGGTTAAGTGGTAATCTATTTATAGGCTGAAGTAGGCTAGTGGTCTGGGCTTGCATAGAATTTATTTGAATGGACAAGCTTTAGTAGCTAAGTTGTATTGGTGGTGGTGTTCATAGCAACATAAATCATAGGCAAAAATTCTTACCTCAAAGTACCTGGGTAAAATTGAGAGTGTGGATGTTGCTCGCTTCAATTTGGAGCGGAAGGGCTCTATGATTTGGAGTACCCTCAAAAGGGGTGCCAAGTTGGTCAAGCAAGGGTTGTTTTAGATTTGAAATGGGGGGTAAGAGGCTATCTTCTGGAATGATTCTTGGAATGGTTATCCTCCCATTTTGTCTACCCACCCCCACCTAGAAAATTTGAGTAGGGATTTTATTGATGCTGGGTGGTGCCATGTCATTGATTTTTAAACCCTTCATAACTTAGGATAAGTTAAGGTGTATAGATGGAAGGTTTTATATGATTGGCCTTCTAGTGCGGTAGCTAGGGATTACCAAGAGCTTGTTGGGATCCTATCGAGGCATGTTTGCACTTCTCTTCTTAGGAGAGATGTGTTGGCTTGGGGCCTGATCCTAAAGGCAAATTTATTATTGCCTCAGGTTATCATGTCATTGATAACTAAATGTTTGGGAGCTCAGAGGTCTCGTGGTGGAAAAAGGTTTAGAATATGTTTGTCTGGCCTAAGTGTAACTTCTTCTCATGGTTAGTTGTTCAAGGGAGGTACTTCAATTGGGATAACCTTTGGAAACATGGGTTTTAGGGGCCCTCTAACTGTGCTATGTGTGGTGGGTAGGAGGAGTGCATCTACCATATCTTCTTTTAGTGTTCCTTTATGAAAGTTATTTGCCATTTTTGGTAGAATCTCTGATGTATACCATGTATACATGCTTCTTCTTTAGAGGATTTTTGGAGGAGTCTATGGGTGGCCTAAAAAGACCTCTTTCCTCTTCATTACTTGGATCATTAGCCCTATCTTGATAATTTGGCATATTTGGTTGTAGCACAACCATAGGTTTTTTTGGACAAGAAGTTACTTATTGGTCAGCTCTAGTTGAGTATTTTGGAGAGCCTATAGGAAACTTTGGTTGCTAAGTGTGACATGTTTGTCCCTATTGATTCTAGTGACTATGATGTTGTTGAAGCCCTGGGTCTCTTTGGGCATGGATGGAAACATTTGAGGATAGTTCAGCATAGATGAGGGAGAGCGAGGGTCTGTCATACTGGTTGTCACTATCCCTGTGTAGTGGGAGAGCTGAAAATCAATACTAATGGATCTTCCAGAGGTAACCCTAGTCATGCTAGAGTTGGTGGCATTGGCAAGGATAATTCGAGAGGGGTAATTTCTTTCTTCTCTATATATGAAAGTTAGCATACAATTAATCTCATGGAGGCTCTTACTATTCCTCTAGCATTAGAGTGTGCTTGTGCCCTTGGCTGGAGGTGGATTATTTGTGCATTAGATTTTTAGGTGGTCATTGAGATGTTGAATAAGGGAAATTTTAAGGAGGTGAACTGGGAACTTGCAGTGGTGGCAAAACAAATTGTTTTTTTTTAGCAATGCTTTAGATTCTATTACTTTTTACCATGTGCCATGGGAGTGGAACAGGGTGCCGGATGGTTTGATGAAATGGGCATTTGAGCAGATGAAGACTTGGTATGTGGATGATTGGTGTCATCTTCCTGGTGATTTAGCTCTTGTTCTTGAGGATTGGGTTATGAAGGATATGAGGAGCTTTATAAGTGTTACTTAATCCTTGTTTTTGTTGGGCCCCTTAGGGGTGTTTCTTTCTACTTTGTAATGTTTTTATGATTCATAGAAGTTAATATGGAATGAAATAATAAAATAAATAAACAAGCTAAATAAATAAATAAGCAAACCTCTATAATATAGAAAAAACAACATGTTGGGTGAATATTTTGTCACCAGCATACTGATGAGCAAAACTTGTCTGATCAACCATAGTAAGGAAGATTGGTCAACCAAATGTGTAGTTTTACCACATCAAAAGGGGACAAATCTCTCCTCTCATCGAGGGGAGGTTCCCTATAAGTATGAAGCAGCTATATATATGCTAATCTACTATAAATAAGCTTAAAATAACACTCACGGGTAGGATAACACCATCCATCTCTCTTTTTTCAGAGATGATGTTCACCAATCAAAGGATAAATCCTGATGAAATGACAGAAGGCACTCCTCTTCTTTCATATGTGTTGTTTAGCAAACAACAGTGACCTTTCAGGTAGCGACAAGTAACTATAACAGGGCACAGTAACACAAAAAGATGAAATGTAGCACAAATTCTCCACCTTAACTGCCAAAGAGTGAAATACAAAGGATAATGAGGGCATAGAGTCATCTCAAGATCCTTTACACAAAAATATAAAATAGACAAACTAAAGACAATTGTGGCAGCACAAAGTCTCTCCACACCTGGCTTCAGGACACCTTCCTGATTACTTTCACTAATTCTGCTTATTTAATTAAATGGACAAAAAATGTATTAATAAAATAGACATATGAGTAATTTCCCCAATAACCAAGCTATTCCAGCACAAAGTCTAAAAATTCACTTGTTTTCTTATTCAAATAATGAAATATGATCAACAATTTGAGCTCAAAGCCTTAGTAATTACTTTCAATTTGGGCATAGTTTTGTTTTTGATAACAGAGAGATCTCCTTAAAATAATAATAGACAGTCCTATATATAGTGCTCCAAGAAAGACTTGGATGCTTTGTTTCACAAAAATTATGGCCTATGATGCATTCTATGCCTTCAATGCATTTTAAATTCTATCCATGGGCTATGCTGGAATCTAGCATTGGTTTTTAATATGGGCCACTTGATGTGTTTCTTGATGTGTGCATAGTTTTTCACTTTACTCAATGCAAAAAAATGGATGTTTCCATTGGTACATATAATTATCATTCATCATAAATAAAAAATATATAATACATATCTATCATCCATATAATTACTCATTATAAATAATGAAAATAATTATCATACATATTATTATTCACTATAAATGATTAAAAAAATATCTTACATAATACATCATACAAATTAATAAACAAATATATGAAAGTATAAAAGTATATGATTATTTATTAAAAGTAAAAACAAATAACACACACACACACAAAATATATGATTTAAATAATTAATTTTATAAATGTGATTACTCATCATGAATGGTACTTATAATTATCACTCATCATAAATTAAAAAAATATCATACATATCTATCATCTATATTATTACTTATTATAAATAATGAAAACAATTATCATACATAATATTATTCACTATAAATGATACAAAAAATATATCTTACATAATATATCATACAAATTAATAAATAAAAATATGAAAGTATAAAAGTATATGATTATTTAGTAAAAGTAAAAACAAATAAAACACACACACACAAAATATATGATTCAAATAATTAATTTTATAAATGTGATTACTCATCATCTATGGTGCATATAATTATCACTCATCATAAATTAAAATAATATCATACATATCTATCATCCAGATAATTACCCATTATAAATAGTGAAAACAATTATCATACATGGTATTATTCACTATAAATGATAAAAAAAAAATATATTATATAATAAATCATACAAATTAATAAACATATATATAAAACTATATAACATTATACAAACACTAACACTATATGATTATTTAGTAAAAGTAAAAAGAAAATAATTTACATTTTTTAACAAATAATTTACATTCAAATATATATATATATATATATATATATAATAAATTATTCAAATAATTAATATATACAATTAATTAATTTATAATATGTGATTACTCATCATAAATGGTACATATAGTTATCACTCATCATAAATAAAAAAACATATCATACATATAATTACTCATTATGAATAATGAAAAGAATTATCATAAATAATATTACTCACTATAAATGATAAAAAACATTTTACATAATAAATCATATAAATTAATAAACAAATATATAAAACTATAATAGTATAAACTTTATGAAAACACTAACACTATATGATTATTTAATAAAAGTAAAAATAATTAATTTACATTTTTTAACAAATAATTTACATGTTCCTATAAAATTATCTTATGATCAATGTAAAAACAAGCAATGATCATTTAAACAAACATCCATTCTAAAAACAAAAATGTATTTAAATAAATATTTTGATAATTAATACAAACATATATATAAATATAGTGATTTGTATAAACAATAGTTAAGTGCAAACATATTCATTATTTTAAATAAACATTCTATCAAAGAAGTAACTATTTAACAAATCAAACAAACCTACACTAAGGCATGTAAATATTCCATATGAATGTGCTATTAACACTCTATAATTTAGTTCATGAAAGCCAAAGAAGAAATCTATTGGCATCAAAAATCAAGAAAAACTTGGCTCAAGGAAGAAGATAAGACTATTAAGTATTTCCATCATTGACTTCCAAGAACCATCATTACTCTAAAATTTTTGAAGTCAAGGGAGATGGTTGGGTTCTTTATAAAGAAGAAAAATAAATTGATCTTCATGAGTGATAAATGAATAACAGTCTTACATAATAAATTATATAAATTAACAAAATCTTAAAAATACTCATATGATCAATATACATATGGATAATATGTACATCATAAATAATATGTAAAACATAAAAGAAAGCAACAAATATTTACATGCATAAACCAGTGTTTCTATTACTAAAACATTCATTCATAAAAGCAAACAATCTATATTTAAAAGAAATTAAATATAGAGTAAATGATTCAAACAATTTATTATATTCACATATTTATATATACTCATCATAAATAATTAAAACCAATATTTTTATTACTAAAACATTCAATCACAAAAAGTAAACTGTATATATAACTAAAACCAATATTCTTATTACTAAAACATTCATTCACAAAAGCGAACAATCTAAATTTTAAAAAAATTAAATCTAGAATAAATGATTCAAACAATTTATCATATATATGATTATTCATCATGAATAATTAAAAATATGTATGTTAAATAATAAATGATCATTATATGTTTGTAAAATGCATATTTATTTAAATGATCATTGTGTGTTTGTATGTAAATATGTACTTTCTTGTGTGATTATTTTTTATTATTATTCATTCTATGTTTGTTTATTTAAATGTATGCATACTTTAAAATATTAAGATATTTTAAAATGGTTAATTATATCAAGTGGGTGGTTGTCCAATAATAAGGATGATGGTGTAAAAAATGATACTTTACCATCCCCTAAAGTACAAATCCCAATAAATACCAAAAAGTGATAAAGCCAAGATTGTGTCCCAAATAAATTTGACAAAATGGATACTCCTCAATCCTTTGTATTAAATCAAAGATGCATTTCATACACCTAATCAATGTAAAAAAGCAGGTTTTCAATCAAAAAATAATAATATATTTACACATAGCTATAGTTTGTACAAATCACTATATACAAATTTGTTTAAATAATTTATTGTATATATCTATTATTTGTACATATTAGTCTATAACTATCTATTTAAATACTTATTTTTTTGTAGAATGAATGTTTGTTTAAATGATCGTTGTTTGTTTATACATTAATCATTTAGATATTTTAATATTAGAGTGTAGATGATGATCATTATTTTCTAAGATAAGCACCAAGCTTGATGGGTCTCTTGCCTTATATTATAAATGATAAATTTATACAATAAACCCTAAACATCAAAAATTTCAAAGATAAATTGAAATCCTTCAAGAAACAAAGCCACCAAGTGGCAGTAAAAATATAGTTATAGGCACTAAATTTACCAACTGGACATAAAAGGTCATACAAAAAACACAGAGAAACCAGAATGATATCCTTCCTCATGTAAACCAAATAGCCATGATACTCAAAAATCCACTTCATATTCTATCTTACTTTAGGAACCACTATACATTTCTTGCTCATCATAGCCCAACAAAACCAACCTTTCTTCCGACCTACAGACATCACTACTTGATTTCTCACCAAATGGCCAAGAATAGCCACTATTATTGCATGATGAGTGTCACAGCTGATATATGATAGAGCAGATCATCAAGGTTTATCCACCATTTGACATAAAAAAAACACCACCTCCACTATTTCTCTATAGTGGCGAGCTTCCTTCCAATGTTCAAGCCCTACAATGGGATACTGAGCCTACTCCCAAGGAGAGGATATGAATTGCCCACTTTCCAATAGAGGATGAAGGAAGCTTTTTCTCCAAATATTTTTACATACTCAATAGAGAAATAGAAATAATTTTAATGTCCTTAAAACCAAAAATTAAAATAAACCCAAATCCATTATTGCCTGAGAAAGGGCGCTCCTAAAATGGGCTAGTGTTGAATTTTTTTATCAAATGCTCTAAAAAACCTTTTCTGTACATCAAATCCATGAAGAAATCCAAAACCCTAGCAACCAGATTATTTTCTTAAACCATAACTAAGATGTTTGAAATAAATATATCAACAATATTGAGTTGACTCTACTTAGAGCACTTTCCACTAGATACTCTTCACCTAGAGTAAAGATTAGTGCTTAAAATATTTCTTCTATTGGGGCCACCAAAAAATGTTCTTCAGGTGCAATTTGGTTGCACCTCCATAAAGTGTTATCTCCCTAATAGTACCACCCCATGAATATCTGGTATCTTGAGTGATTATGTTATATTTTGATCCATTCCTACCTCCTTACCGAAAGAGAATTTCAAAGCAAGAATGCAATACAAAGTATTGAAAGTAAGAAAGATAAGTCTGTCAGACAAATGACTTCATTAATGATTATCATTCCTCAATTCTCATTCACCACCACCACCTTATATTCACATGCACGAGAGAAAAAAAAAAGGAGCTAAATTATCACTAATTAAGATCCTAAAATTATATTAGATATGCCCTCAAACTTTTCTCATGCCCCTCTATGATTATAATCAATGATTGATGCATTTGGGTCAATTCCATAATTGGCAAGAAAATACATTGTGATATTAGCTATCTTGAAACAATGAAAACCTTCTCATGCATCAAACTCCTCAAGACATTCCCAAGTATTAGAAAGAATGTTTTCAAAGTTATATGTATAGGTTGATGATTTCTTTAAAGTCAAAATGATTATTTAAAAATCCCCTTCCACCTAAATTTTATAATACCACAATAAAATGTCAGAGCCAAGCAATAAGGTTTGAAATTTTGCTTCATTTTTTGTACCATCCTTCAATTTCGTAGACACAGCCCTAATAAGGGAATCGCTATAATATTTTATGATGCAACCAACCTAGAAACCACTAGGGTTTCCCCTAGAGGCCCCATCAAAATTCAATTTGAACCAACCAAGAGAGAAGGACACCATTTTGTTGCATTTTTTCAATTTTCTTTTTCAAAAACTATTATTGACCCATTAACAAGATGATGATCATCATTTGTTTGTTTGATGTAAAAATGAATGCATACAAGGATATAATTAGCCATTTTATAATATAGTTATATATATTTTAATAATAGAGTGTAGATGATGATCATTTTTTGTTTGTACATTGAGCTAAAAATTAATGCATACAAACAAAGATATATTTAACCATTTTATAATATAGTAATGTGAGTAAAAAAATTTTTTACATACAATATAAATTTACATACAAGTATTTATACATTAAAAAAATAAACAAAAGATGAATAATACAAACAAACAAATATATATTAAATCATACAATATACAAATAAATTATCATTTAGAAGTGATGAATTATATTTTTAATAATTATTTAATACATCAATCTAATTTGAAAGATTATATACATTACCATAAAGTGTCTGTGTGTGTGTGTGTGTGTGTGTGTGTGTGTGTGTGTGTGTGTGTGTGTGTGTGTGTGTGTGTGTGTGTGTGTGTGTGTGTGTGTGTGTGTGTGTGTGTGTGTGTGTGTGTGTGTGTGTGTGTGTGTCTCTGTGTGTGTGTGTGTGTGTGTAATCATTATACCAATATCTAATGATCGTTTAAACAAACACTAATCATCTATACAATGATGCATTCTACAAACAAACAAATTTGATAGAACATATACAATCTAATAAAAAAAAATCTATATAATCCATGTACAAACAAATAATAAGGATTTATACAAACAATAATACAATAATTTATATGAAACATATATATACATTCTATTTATAAAATTGTATAAACAATAATTATATGCAATCATATTCATTCTTTCAAATAAATATTCTATCATTAAAAATTAATATAAACATAAATATTTCTAAACATATTCATGAAATAAATGCTTATAGAAAAAATATCTATATAATCCATGTACAAACAAACAATAAGGATTTATACAAACAATAATACAATAATTTATATAAAACATATATATATACATTCTATCTATAAAATTGTATAAACAATAATTATGTGCAATCATATTCATTCTTTCAAATAAATATTCTATCATTAAAAATTAATATAAACATAAATATTTTTAAATAAATATTCATAAAATAAATGCTTATAGAAACATACAATGAATAATACAAAAACATGTAGTATAACAAATCGGTCAAGAAGTGCTTAACTCATACATAAAAATACTTATATGAGGTACTAAACTAATGATCACATAAACAATCTTCAAATATATATACAATAATTTATTTGATTAAGCATTATTTGTCACATGTTTTACAAGTTCAAATGATGTCTAATTATAATAATTCAAACAAATTACTATATAACAAATAGAGATATAAACTATTTTAAAATATAATGATATAAATAAAAGAATCAACATACAATTACAAATTCAAATACAAGTATCCATACATTAAAATAAATAAATATAAAATGTATAATACAAACAAAAACATATATTGAATAACATAAGAGTGTGCACATTTACATAACAAATAAATATAAAATGAATAATACAAACAAAAACTTATATTAAATAACATAAGAGCATGCACATTTACATAAAAAAAAGTGTATATGTAGATATCATTGTAAAAATATTCATTCATAAAAGCAAGCATTTTACTTACAAGCAAGTAAACATACAATACAAATAAATAATTAATATTTTTAAGACAAATAAAGAGATATTCATATCAAACATTCATTCTACGAACAAACAAATATCTAATGTAAATTGTGTGTGTGTGTGTGTGTGTGTGTGTGTGTGTGATTTAAACAAATTTTAATACAATTATTTATGCAAAAATAAATAAATATATAGCATAAATCATTTTAAAAGTTTTATACAATGATTTATACAACAAACATATTCTTTTTTTCAAACATGCATTATATCATTTAAAAATTAATGCAGAAAAATAATATATATAGTTATATAAGTGAAAAAGTTAACATACAATATACATTTACATACATCCATACATTAAAATAGATAAACATCTATGGAATCACACAAAAGTACACATAAAAAGTGTTTTTTATAGACATAATTCTAATGAAAGCAAGTATTCTACATATAATCAAATAAATAATCAATTACATCTTGAATTACATAATATTTTTTACACATCTTGACTTACACAATATTTTTTATACAAATAAAGAAATATTTAATTTACATAAATACTTTTAACAAACAAATAGATCTATATATCATTTAAACAAGTTCTTAATTTGTACAAACAATAGTTACTTGTAAACATATTCATTCTTTAAATAAGACATTCTACCATTTACAAATTAATGCATACAAACAAAAATATAATTAACCATTTCAAAATATAATAATGTAAGTTATAGAAAATACTACATACTTTATAGTATTCATACATTAAAATAAATAAACATAGAAGGAATAATACAAATAAATAAACAATTATCAAATCAAATAAGAAAGTACATTTTACATACTAACAAGTAAATATACAATTTTCAAATATATGACGAATTACACATCATGAATTATACAATATTTTTTATAGAAAAAGAGATATTTAATACATCAATCTAACTTGATAGGTCACATAAAAATAAATAATCATATATTGAATCACACAAGAAAATGCATTCTATATAAAATCAAGTATTCTACATACAAACAAATAAATAATCAAATACACATCTTGAATTACAAAATATTTTTTATACAAATAGAAAGACATTTAAGCCATCAATCCAACTTCATATAGATCATATACACATTACTATAAAAATATTTATATGATCAATAAATAAATAAATAAATAATAATCATTTAAACAAACATGTGCTTTACCAACAAATAATTAATTTGTATGTCCAAATATATATACAATTAAATAATCAATTAAACAAATTATTAACTAAAAATCCAAATAAAAATATATCATTTGAATAAATTATTAATTTGTTACAAACATATAATCAATTAAACAAATAATCAAATAAAAATATATCATTCAAACAAATTATTAATTTGTATGAACAATAACTAGTTGCAAACATACTCATTATTTCAAAGAATCATTCTACCATTTAAAAATTAATGAATACAAAGATTAACCATTTTATAATAGAGTAATGTGAGTTAAAGAAAAGCATTCTACCTAAAATATAAATTTACATACAAGCATCCATACATTAAAATAAATAAATAAAATGAATAATACAAACAAACAAAGATATATTAAATCGCACAAAAAAATGCATTTTACAAACACATAAGTACACATAATAAACAAATAACCATTTACACATTATGAATTGCATAATGATAATTTTTATACAAATAAAGAGATAATTTTTATAACTTGATAAATGATATACATTTTCCCATAAAATTATGTATACAATCACTATAAAGAACAAATCTATTATAAAAATATTTATATGATCAACGTAAAAACAGACGAGTATTTAAAATAACATTCATTTTACAAACAAATAAAAATACAATAATTTGTATTTTATATATATATATATATATATATATATATATATATATATATATATATATATATATATATATATATATATATATATATATATATATATATATATATATATATATAATACATTAAAATAAATAAATAAAATGAATAATACAAACAAACAAAGATATATTAAATCACACACAAAAATGCATTTTACAAACACATAAGTACACATAATAAACAAATAACCATTTACACATTATGAATTTCATAATGATAATTTTTATACAAATAAAGAGATAATTTTTATAACTTGATAAATGATATACATTTTCCCATAAAAATATCTATACAATCACTATAAAGAACAAATATACTATAAAATTATTTATATGATCAATGTAAAAACAAACAATGAATATTTAAAATAACATTCATTTTACAAACAAATAAAAATACAATAATTTGTATTATATATATATATATATATATATATATATATATATATATATATATATATATATATATATATATATATATATATATATATTTGTGTAAATAATTGTTATTACTATATATAAAAAACAATGATCGTTTTAACAAACACTAATCATTTATAAAAAGATGCATTTTACAAACAAACAAATTTGATAGATCATATACATTCTACCATATAATTATCTATATGATCAATGTACAAACAAACAATGAACATTTAAACAAACATGCATTCTACAACTAAATAATAATACAATTATTTGTATACAACATATGTTTATTAATAAACAATAAGTATATGCAATCATATTCATTCTTTCCAACAAAGATTCTATCATTTAAAAATTAATGCATGCATAAATATATGTAAATACATATTCATAAAAGAAGTGTTTATATAAACATTCAATGAATAATATAAACTATTAGTTGTATAACAAAACCTTATGTAAGATGCTTATATGAAATGCTAGAGTAATAAATCACATAAGCAATCTTCAAAGATATATCTAGTAATTAATATGATAAAGCATTGTTTGTCACAATTTTACAAATTAAAGTGATGTCTAATTATAATAATTAATTCAAATAGATTATTTTACAAGATACATTCACTAACAAATGTATTCATACATTAAAACAAGTAATATAAAATGAATTAAAAACATAAATATACAAGCATCTAAATTATATCAAAAATGTATGCATACATTAAAACAACACTCTACAATATACATTCACTCACAATATATTCATACATTAAAACAAGTAAATATTGAATGAAATATAAATAAACAAATAAATAAATAAATAAGCATCTAAATTATATATTGAATGATAAATAAACATCTAAATTATAATATAACAAAATAAAGAAATATACACTAAGCCAAATATGTAGATGATAAAAATAATACAAAACAACACCTTTAAAATCATTCGAACAAAAAAAAACAAATATCCAATAACACATTCAAAAGATTAAAAAGTTGAAAATAATAGCCCAACGTACTCTCATAGAAAAAATATCAAACAATCACACAAATATTTAAATATAAACCAATATTGATTTACTAAAATATTCATTCATAAAAGCAAAACAATTTAGATAAAAAAAAAATTAAACATGCAATAAGTAATTCAAATAATTAATCATATAAAAGTGATTCAAATTATTAAAAAAATGTATATTAAATTATAAAACACATAAATTAATTAATCTAATAAAAATATTCATATAATCAATATACAAATAAATAATGAATATACATAATTTAAACAAGAACTCGTACCAAACAAAAAAAGCCATTCAAAAACTCAAGCATGCTCTAATAAAAATAATAATACAATCACACATATAAACTAATATTGATATTACTAAAATATTCATTCGTAAATGTAAAATAGTGTAAATAAAATAAATTAAACATACAATAAGTAATTCAAACAATTAATCATATATAAGTGATTCGAATATATATATAGGTATCTTAGAAAAATATAAGATATAAATTAATAAAACTATAAAATATCTATATAATCAATATACAAATAAATAATTAATATACATCAGTTAAACAAAAGCTCGTACCAAACAAGAAAATCCATTCAAACAACCAAGCATACTCTAATAATAATAATAATAGGTGTAAAAAAATATCAAACAAATATTTTAATATATTAAAATAAGTAAATATTAAATTAAAAATATAATCAAATAAACATTTATTAAATAATAAAAGAAAACAACAAATATTTACATACATAAACCAATGTTTCTATTACCAAATTATACATTCATAAAAGCAAACAATTTATATAAAAGAAATTAAACATAAAATAAATGATTCGAATAATTAATCATATATATAATTACTCATCATGAATAACTAAAAATATGTATCTTAAATAATAAAATATATAAATTAATAAAACTATAAAAATATTCATACAATCAATATACAAAAAATAATGAATATACATCATTTAAACAACAACTCACATAAAATAAGCAATTAAAGCAATTAACATATATATTATTACATACCATAAATAACTAAAAATATACATTATTTAAACAAAAACTCGTATAAAATAATTGATCATCACATCAAATAAGGGATTCAAATAAATAACATGTATATAATTATTCGTCATAAATAACTAAATATATACATCATTGAGACAACTCACATAAAGTAATTGATTCAAATAATTAATCATATATATATATATATATATATATATATATATATATATATATATATATATATAATTATTCATCATACCCATCCTAAAGAGAGCATCGACGATAGAAACGAATGGCAATAGCATGCGCGGGAGGGCAAGCTAGGGTAGGCGAGCCCTAGCTTGTAGGCTCAAGCTTTTCAGTGTGTAGGGGATTTGTAAGATACCAGGGGGTTGAGGGGACCGGGTCTTCCTCTACATTTTTTTCTTTCTAGTTTTAAACTGGCTGGGAGGCACTTTGTGGTGTGGGTGGTGGTATGCAGGGTCTAAGGGCTTCCAATGCTAGGTTTGTTTTTTGGGTGCCCTCTGGTTTGTTTTATTACATGTTGGGGGGTTCTTCTCCTTTGTGGTATTGCCCTGGTGGTGTTGTACCTATTGGGAATCCCAACTTTGGATTTAGCATGGTGTGGAAGGCATTTTGAGCCCTCAATCATCTAGTATAAATGGTTTTGAATATGCCCTTGGCTATGGTGGGTCATGCTTCTCCCATGGCTGGGGAGGATGCTGAAAAACCCTTTTAGTCTTCTTCTGGATCGGATGTGGTCTGAAATGGTTATCTTAAATTTCAAAAGGTGAATGGATGCTTGGAGAGGGCCCAAGAGCAGTCAGTTTTATTAATACAATCAGAGTCGGTAGCTGAGGATATTACTTACTTATGCAAGCATGTTTTGGTTTGTAATTTTATGGGGATGAGGGTTTCTCTCCCATTTCTAGATACATGGATTCATAAGACATGGAACCCGAAAGGAGATTTTGATATTTTGATGGCTGTAAATCAGTTCTTTATGGTGGAATTTTCATGTGTCTCGAATCAGAATAAGGCCTTTGAAGGGGGCCCATACTTTTATAACCAAGTGGGTCTCTTCATCAAACCATGGCATGTTGGGTTTAACTCAGCAGAGGAGTTACCTTCTAAAATCCCAGTTTGGATTTGTCTTCCTCGGCTACCGCTTGAATGCTGGAGAAGTGATATATTGCAGTTGATTGCGTTGTTTCTTGGAAAACCTATTGGCCCTTCCCAACAAACTTTGAATAAGATATTTTTTTCCTATTCTAGGGTCTGTGTTGAAATTTATTTGAGCCAAATGCTTCCATATTTTATTGATATGACTGTTGGGTCTTGCTCCTAGACTCAACCATTATATTATGAGACATTACCTTTCAAGTGTTTGCTATGTCATGAATATGGTCATCTTCAATGAAGGTGTCCTCGAGCTTCTGGTGCAACAGTTTCAAGTAATGCTCCTACTCAGCCTGATTTGAAAACAAACAAGGGTAAATCCCCCATGTAGGGAGGTGGCACTGATAATGATGGTTTTATTCAGGTTAAGTCTCAGAATCACGATCGAGGCCTGAAGAGATCCCTCAAGGATATGTAGGAGGGGGAAACCTTTAACCAATTTGAGACATTGGAGGATCTAGTCTAAGAGGAGGGTTTTCAAGTGGACTTACAAGCAATAGTTAGATCTTTTAGTGAGGTTATTCTCAGGGATCAGTTTAATTTAATTCCTAGTTTAGATCAACTTGGGGAGTAGGGTACTCAAATGGACATTGAAATGGCTCTTCCAACTCCTATTCAAGAAATGATAGATATGGTGCTAGAAGCTTCTGATGGCTCTCCTAGTGTTGGTGGTGTTTTATCTGAAGTGAGGGGTACTCCAGACTTATGAAAAAGTGTGGCTCCTTCTCTAGCCTTGGGTTTACAACAAAAAACCCTTAAAAAAGGGGCTCCTGAGAAAGCTCTTAAGGTTGGTAGAAAAAAGGACTTAGAAAAGGTAAAGCTAACTAGTGAGACATTGGTTGAGTTGATTTCGGTGAAGACTATTGATGTTAACTTCTCCCAACCCCAACAATGATTGTGCTCTCCTGGAATGTGAGGGGATGGAATAGCATCCCTAGCCAAAAGGCTACTCGAGACTTGGTTCGTATTCACTCTCCAGATGTGGTGTTTCTTCAAGAAACTAAGTTATCAGTTGATAATATGATGAGCATGGATTTAAAGATTTGGAGTCGTGGTCAGTGTCAATATTATGGTGCTCTTGGTAGCTTTAATGGGATTGCATGCTTATGGGACCCACATAGAGTCATACTAATTTGGTGGTATTCTTGTAAAGGTTTGATTTCTTGTGTTGCTTCTCATCTTGAGTCTAGTGAGAGAATACTCCTTTCTAACATCTAGGCTCCAACTGACCTTCATGGTAAGGTAAATTTGTGGGGTTTTGTTAGATATGTGAGGACTTTGGATCCTTATCTCCCATGGATTCTAGCGGGGGATTTTAATGCCATTATTTCTTTGGAAGAGAAGAGGGGAGGCATTGCTTGCTTGCAGCCTTCTTCTAATCTCTTTAATGTGGTTCTCTTAAATTTGGTTGGCTTCAAGCTTGTTAGTGGGGTCTTTACTTGGAGTAATAGGAGATGTGGGGATGCTACTATCTTTGAATTTTTGGATAGATTTTTAATGTTTAGTTTCTAGCTGGGGGACAGGTGGTTGACTAGCTCTGATATTTTGGATGGGCGGGGCTCTGATCATTGGCCAATCAAACTTCTTGTTGAGCTTCCCCAGTGTTGTGTAAATTAGTCTTTTAAGTTTCAACTCATGTGGTTAAGAGATGACTCCCTCCATGATCTTCTTCCTGTTTGGTGGAATTTGGGGATGTCATCCCATGGGACCGCTATGTACTCCTCCAAGAGGCTCTAATATGTGAAATATAGGTTAAAACTATGGAATAGGCAATACTTTGGTAATATTTTCCAATAAAAATAGTCTGATCAAGCTCATTTGGACTCAATCACCAGGTAGATTCATAACCAAGGCCTCACTGAGGATTTGGGTTTGTTGGAAGCTGTGGCTGTGAAGGAAGTTGAGGAATGGGGATTATGTGAGGAAATTTTTGAAAACAAAAGTCCCAAATCAAGTGGCTTCAGGTGGGAGATAGTTATACTTCTTTCTTCCACAATTCAATAAAAGATAGGAGACGAGGTAATTTCATCTCTTCTCTCAAGACTTCAAATGGAGAGATTATCTCCTCTGCTTTTATTTCTATTGAGACTATTCATTTCTTTTTTATCCTACTATATGAGGATTCCCTTCTTGTAGAGGAGGATGAAGCTGATATTTTGAATAGTATTATGCCCTTAGTCACCAATGAAATGAATGTTTCTTTACTTCTTCCCATTTCTTTGTCTAAGCTTGAAACTATTGTGTTCTAGATGAAAAAGGGAAAAGCCCTAGGGCCTGATGGTTTCCCAGTTGAGTTCTACCAAGATTTTTGGGACGTGATTAAGTTGGATTTGTTGGAGGTCATTCAGGAATCTTTCATGAATAAACAAATGCTGAAATCCATGAATGCTACCTTCCTTTTTCTCATCCCAAATAAGGATGGGGATAATTCTCTAGATCTTGTTAGGCCCATTTCCTTATGTAATGTGGTTTATAGGATTATTACGAAGTTGATTACTGATTAGTTTAAACCCTAGCTAAGCAAGCTAATTTTTGAAGAGCAAGGGGGTTTTGTGGCTAGTAGGTAGATTATGGATGGGGTTATCATTGCCATTGAGATGATAAATTATATAGATTATTCTAAAGAGAAAGCCATATTTATTAAGCTGGATATGGCTAAAGCTTATGATTGTGTTAAATGGGCCTTCTTATTTAAGGTTTTGGGAGCATTTGGCTTTCTTGGTGATTGGATTGAGTGGGTCAAGAGTTGTGTTACTTCTCCTTCCTTTTCAGTGCTAATTAATGGTGAGTCGATGGAGTTGTTTAGTGCTTTTAGGAGGCTCAGATAAGGGGACCCTTTATCCCCCCATTTATTCATCTTATTGGCAAAGGGTTTGGGGAGGTTTATTAGAACCCAGGTGGAGATTGGTTTGATTAAGGGCTGGAGCTTTAGAAATAATATTCCCCCTCAGTCACATTTGCAGTTTGTTGATGACATAGATCTGATGGGCAGCACCAAGGTTGAAGAGGCCTCTAGTTGGCGCAGGGTTCTAGATTGTTATTTAGCTACGTCATGTTAGATAATTAATGAGGGGAAGTCTTTTATTTACTTCTTTCATGCTCTACGAAATACATTCACTCACAAATATATGCATACATTAAAACAATTAATATTGAATGAATTAAAAAGATAAATAAATAAGCATATAAATTATATCACAAATATATTCATACATTAAAAACAACAATATATAATATACATTCACTCATGAATATATTCATACATTAAAATAAGTAAATATTGAATGAAATAAAAATAAATAAATAAACAAACATCTATAATATAACAAAACAAACATGTTGGGTGAATATTTTGTCACCAGCGTATTGATGAGCAAAATAGGTCTGATCAACCACAACAAGGAAGATTGGTCGACCAAATGTGCAAGTTTACCACATCAAAAGGGGACAAATCTCTCCTCTCATTAAGGGGAGGTTCCCTATAAGTATGAAGGGGCTATATATATGCTAATATACTATAAACAAGCTGAAAATAAAACTTAGGGGTAGGATAACACCATCCATATCTCTTTTTTTAGATATGATGTTCACCAATCAAAGGATAAATCCTTATAAAGTGACAGAAGGCACTCATCTTCTTTCATAAGTGTTGTTCAGTAGACAATAGTGACCTTTCAAGTAGCGACAAGTGACTGTAATAGGGTGCAGTAACACAACAGGATGAATTGTAGCACAAAGTCTCCTCCTCAACTACCAAAGAGTGAAATACAAATGATAATAAGGGCACAATGTCATCCCAAGATCTTTTACACAAAAATAGAAAATAGACAAACTAAAGACAATTATGGTAGCACAAAGTCTCTCCACACCTGGCTTCAGGACTCCTTCCTAATTAATTTCACTTATTCTACTTATTTAATTAAATAGACAAAAAAATGTTTTAAGAAAATAAACATAAGAATAATTTCCCCCAATAATAAAGCTATTCCAGCACAAAGTCTAAAAATTCACTTATTGTCTTATTCAAATAACAAAATATGATCAACAATCTGAACTTAAAGTCTCAGTAATGCCTTTCAATTTGGGCAGAGTTTTATTTTTGATAACAAAGAGATCTCCTTTAAATAATAAGAGAGAGTCTTATATATAGTGCTCCAGGAAAGACTTGGGCACTTTGTTTCACAAAAATTATGGCATATGATGTATTCAATCCCTTCAATGCATTTTAAATTCTATCCATGGGCTATGCTGGAATCGAGCGTTAATTTTTAATATGGGTCACCTGATGTGTTTCTTGATGTGTGCACAACTATTCACTTTACTCAATGCAAAAAAATAGACCATGCCATTGAATGTTCATGCTCTTCGATGTCCATTTGGTGGGCTAATTCAGCTTCTAGAAACATATTCCATGCACAGATATTTCTAATTTTTCTCCATCGTTTCACCTTTCCTTGCTATATTTTGAGTTCTCGAGTGCTTTATTCTTGATGAAGGTACAAGTGGCATTTTTCATTGTGAAACAGGTGAGGACACTTGGCAACATCCATTTAACTTATAGAAGCTTAAGATATCCTTTGAGAGTCTTGTAGAGGATGACACATGGTAGCTTCCAATGAGTTTTTAAAAACACTATAGAAACATGCGAGACTCATTTGGATTCACATGGATGATGACACTTGGCATGCTTCACTTACATTAGTAACTCACTCGAATCCCCCACAACAGTCCTTAATAATGAAATAAAAGGAAGAAATGGTAGATGTTGACACTTGGCTCTTTACACCATGTTTTATGAGGGACACGTGGTGACTTCTGTTGCATTTAGAAAAACACATTAAAACCTTCCATAGTTTCCACTTCGTGCCCTCCACAGAAATCTGAGAGAAACTTATTTATGCATCTTTATTTGAAAGTTGACAGATATTTCATTATCTTAAATTTGACATTTGCAAGAATGTCAATGTTTTGATCACTTCCCTAGTTCAATCACTTTCTCAGTTCAATCACTTTCTCAGTTCAATCACTTTCTCAGGTCAATCACTTTCTTGGTCTTTGATTGAACCATCCCTTTGTCCAGCGTTTCCTTTTATCTTTGAACCAATGTTCTCTACTCTCTGCAAGGGCACCTGCCCTTAGTTCACTTCCCTCCACAAGTGTACTTCGGCCTTGGTTCACTAGGGCACTCCCTTGAACCAACCAATTAAACCAACTTTGGTTCAACGGTTCAATGATTGAATCTTGCATTATGCTCATTCAATTGACCACTTGAACTAATCACTTTGAACTGATCTCATTGAACCTCTGAACTTTTGAACATGTTGAACCTTTAAACCATTTTGGTTCAAGGTTCAATCAGTTCATTGGTTCATCCTTTGTTTCATCATTTCTCTATTTTCTAAGTCCCTTGATCTCTTCAAATCCATTGAACTCGTTGAACCTATGCATTTTACAAACAACCATCAAACAACGATCAAACAAACAAAATTCTACTATAAAATTATCTATATGATCAATGTAGAAAACAAACAATAAACATTTAAACCAACATGCATGCTATTAAAAAACTAATACAATTATTTATTTGAAACATATACTCATATATGTAATGATTTGTATAAACAATAATTACATGCATTCTTTTCAAGAAATGATTATATCATTTAAAAATTAATGCTTGCATAAATATATTCAAGGAATTAATAATATATATAATTACTCATTATAAATAATTAAAATATTTATTTTCAATATAATAACGAATATGCCTCATTTAAACAATTCACATAATTTTTTATAAATAATTAAATTATGCATCTTAAACATAATAAAAAATATACATCATTTAAACTATTCACATAAAATAAGTGATTCAAACAATTAAACATACATATAATTACTCATCATATAAATAATATAATGATTTGTATAAACAATAATTACTTATAATTATATTCATTCTTTTAAAGAAATGTATATATCATTTAAAAATTAATGCATGCATAAATATATTCAAACAATTAATAATATAATTACTCATTATAAATAATTAAAAATACTTATTTTAAATATAATAATTAATATACATCATTTAAACAACTCACATAAAATTTTATATATATTTAAAATAACACATCTTAAATATAATAACAAATTTAAACAATTCACATAAAATTTCATAAATAAGTAAAATGTGTGTCTTAAATATAATAACAAATATACATCATTTAAACTATTCACGTAAAATAAGTGATTCAAACAATTAAAAATATATATAATTACTCATCATACTCGTCTTAAATAACTAGAAAATATTTATTCATCTAAACAATATAGTGGTTTGTATAAACAATAATTACCTATAATCATATTCATTCTTTTCAATAAATGATTATGTCATTTAAAAATTAATGCATACATAAATATATTCAAACAATTAATCATATATATAATTACTCATTATAAATAATTAAAAATATTTATTTTAAATATAATAATGAATATACATCATTTAAATAATTAAAAATATGTATTTTAAATATAATAACAAATATACATTATTTAAGCAATTCACATAAAATAAGTGATTCAAACAATTAAACATATATATAACTAATTATTTTTTATAAATGATTTGTATAAACAATAATTATAATTATATAAAACAAACAATAACCACTTAAACAAAAATGCATTTTACAAACAAACAAATTTGATAGATCATATAGATTCTACTATAAAATTATTTATATGATTAATGCAAGATGATTTGTAATAATCATTATATAAAACAAATAATAATCATTTAAACAAAAATGCATTTTACAAACAAACAAATTTGATAGATCATATACATTCTACTATAAAATTATCTATATAATTAATGTAGATACAAATAATAAACATTTAAACAAACATATATCCTACTAACAAACAATAATATAATTATTTATCTAAAACTTATATTTATTTGTATAAACTATAATTACATATAATTATATTCATTCTTATCAATTAATGATTCTATAATTTAAAAATTAATGCATACATAAATATATTCAAACAATTAATCATATATATAATTACTCATTATAAATAATTAAAAATATGCATTTTAAATATAATAATGAATATACATCATTTAAACAATTCACACAAAATAAATGATTCAAACAATTTAACATATATATAGTTACTCATCATACTCATCTTAAATAACTAATAATATATATCTTAATATATAACAAACAATTAATTTATACAGATAATTAATTTAATATATGTGATTACTCATCATGAATGGTACATATAATTATCAGTCATCATAAACAAAAAACAAATCATACATATCTATCATACATATAATTACTCATTATGAATAATGAAAATAATTATCATACATAATTTTACTCACTATAAATGCTTTATAAATAAGCATTAATTTTTTATACAAAATACAATTTCAAAGAAGTCAAAATGATTCAAAATTTTAGTATTGGTATAGATTATGGGGGCATATGCCTTTATATTCACTCACATTATAGTAAAATAGTATATATGCATACATTTTGGATACATGAAATAGAATCCAACACAATGTTTAAATATAAATTAAAAAATCTCCATCTACATTCAGTTATATATTTTAATTTTTTCACATGGGGGCATTATATAGATTCATGCCATGTTTTCAATACTATTTACTATCTGTGGTTATGGTAGAAGCATGGATGTTATCCATTCTTTTTTAATCATGCATTTAGTAATTAAGGAAAAAGTGACAATTGAATATAAAAGGCATTTGCAATGATTGATTAAATTAAAGTGCATAATTCATAACTTGGAGATTTAGTACCCTCTAGCATTATAGAGTATAAATCCATTATGGATTCCAACCCATTTATGTCTTCGGGTTACAAATACCAATATTTAAAATTGATATTTTTGCATCCCTCAATGGGTTCTACTATCTATATATGTTATACCCAAATTTGGGCTTGATAACCCTCAATTCACCATAGTTCAACTATACAAATTAATAAACAAATTTAAAAAACATAAAAATTAATAATACTATTTATATGACTTTATATATATATATATATATATATATATATATATATATATATATATATATATATATATATATATATATATATATATAAATTTTTTTTCTTTAATTTTGAATGGATCAAAAAAATTATTTTATTGATGTATGTTTGTTATTTATTTGTATATTGATTGTATGATTATTTTTATTATTTTATTAATTTATATTATTTTATTATTTAAGATACATATGTTAGAAAATGTAAATTATTTGTTCCTACTTTTACTAAATAATCATATAGTGTTAGTTTTTTTTATAATGTTATATACTTTTATAGTTTTATTAATTTTTAGATTATTTTTATGGTTTTGTTAATTTGTATGATTTATTATGTAAGATTTATTTTATTGTAAGTTGTTTGAGTCATATAGTGTTAGTGTTAGTGTTTTTATAATGTTATTAATTTATATGGTTTATTTATTAATTAATTTGTATGATTATTATGTAAGATATTTTTTATCATTTATAGTGAGTAATATTATGTATGATAAGTGTTTTTATTATTTATAATGAGTAATTATATATGTGATAGATATGTATGATAGAAATATTACTTATGATGAGTGATAATTATATGTACCATTCATGATGAGTAATCACATATATAAAAAAAATCATATATATGTGTTAGTTTTAATTTTATATATTGGATTACTCATCATGAATGATACATATAATTATCACTCATCATAAATAAAAACAATTATCATACATATCATGATTCAAATAATAAATTTTACATAATAAATCATACAAATTAACAAAACCATAAAAATATCATAACAAATTAATAACATTATAAAAACACTAACACTATATGATTATTTAGTAAAAGTAAAAGCAAATAATACACACACACACACACACAAAATATATGATTCAAATATTTAATTTTATAAATGTGATTACTCATCATGAATGGTACATATAATTATCATTCATCATAAATAAAAAAAATATCATACATATCTATCATCCATATAATTACTCATTATAAATAATGAAAATTAATTATCATACATAATATTATTCACTATAAATGATAAAAAAAAATATCTTACATAATAAATCATACAAATTAATAAACAAATATATGCAAGTATAAAAGTATATGATTATTTAGTAAACATAAAAATAAATAACACACACACACACACAAAATATATGATTTAAATAATTAATTTTATAAATGTGATTACTCATCATGATTGGTACTTCTAATTATCACTCATCATAAATTAAAAAAAATCATACATATCTATCATCTATATAACTACTCATTATAAATAATGAAAAAAATTATCATACATAATATTATTCACTATAAATGATAAAAAAAATATCTTACATAATAAATCATACAAATTAATAAATAAATATATGAAAGTATAAAAGTATATGATTATTTAGTAAAAGTAAAAAACAAATAACACACACACACACACACACACACACACACACACACACACACACACACACAAAAATATATGATTCAAATAATTAATTTTATAAATGTGATTACTCATCATGAATGGTACATATAATTATCACTCATCATAAATTAAAAAAATATCATACATATCTATCATCCATATAATTACTCATTATAAATAATGAAAACAATTATCATACATAATATTATTCACTGTAAATGATAAAAAAAATGTCTTATATAATAAATCATATAAATTAATAAACAAATATAGAAAAGTATATAACATTATACAAACACTAACACTATATGTTTATTTAGTAAAAGTAAAAATAATGGTACATATAATTATCACTCATCATAAACTAAAAATATATCATACATATCTATCATCCATATAATTACTCATTATAAATAATGAAAACAATTATCATACATAATATTATTCACTATAAATGATAAAAAAATATCCTATATAATAAATCATATAAATTAATAAACAAATATAGAAAAGTATATAACATTATACAAACACTAACACTATATGATTATTTAGTAAAAGTAAAAAGAAAATAATTTACATTTTTAAACAAATAATTTACATTTAAAAATATATATATATAAAATAAAATATTCAAATAATTAATATATACAATTAATTAATTTATAATATGTAATTACTCATCATAAATGGTACATATAATTATCACTCATCATAAATAAAAAAGCATATCATACATATAATTACTCATTATGAATAATGAAAATAATTATCATAAATAATATTACTCACTATAAATGATAAAAAACATTTTACATAATAAATCATACAAATTAATAAACAAATATATAAAACTATAAGAGTATAAAAATTATAAAAACACTAACACTATACGATTATTTAATAAAAGTAAAAACAATTAATTCACATTTTTTAACAAACAATTTACATTTTCCTATCAAATTATCTTATGATCAATGTAAAAACAAGCAATGATCATTTAAACAAGCATGCATTCTAAAAACAAAAATATATTTAAATAAATATTTTGATAATTAATACAAACATTTTTATAAATATAGTGATTTGTATAAACAATAGTTAAATGCAAACATATTCATTCTTTTTTAAAAACATTCTATCAAACAAGTAACTGTTTCACAAATCAAACAAACTTACACTAAGTCATGTAAATATCCCATATGAATATGTTATTAACACTCTATAATTTATTTCATGAAAGCTAAAGAATAAATCTATTGGCATCAAAAATCAAGAAAAACCTGGCTCAAGTAAGAAGATAGGACTATTAAATATTTACATCACTTGACTTCCAAGAACCATCATTACACTAAAATTTTTGAAGTCAAGGGAGATGGTTGAATTCTTTATAAAGAAGATAAATAAATTGAGTTTCAAATTATTAATTTTTATAAGAATTTTCTGTCATCCATCCCTTCTTAGGATGTTCAGTTAGAGGATTAGGTTCTAAATCTTATTCCAGGGGTCATGTCGCAAGAGGATAATGCTATAATTCTATTTTTTCCTTCTAACGATGATATTAAATCCATTATTTTTTCATTATAACGAGACAAATCCCTAGCTTCAAAAGGATTTCCCCTTTTTTATTTTAAGCTTTATGTGATATTATTCAACATGAAGTTTGTTTAGTGGTCTTTAAATTTTTTAAATCATAGATTATGCTCTAGGAATTTAATAAAAGTTTTCTATTTTTGATTGTCAAGAAACATGGAGCAAATCAATTGAAGGATTTTTAATAAATTAACCTTTGTTCCACCTTTTATAAGATCTATACCAAAGTTTTAGCCTTAAAACATCAAATGCTACTTAATAAGATGATAACAAAATAAAAAGGGGAATTTGTGTTTGGTAGACAGATATCAGATGGCATCCTCATTACTTATGAAAAAATTCATTCCATAGCTAACTCTTTCAAACAAGGAATGTTTTTCAAGCTTGGCATGATAAAATTATATGATAGGGTCTCATGGCTCTTTTTAGACAAAGTTATATAAAATTTTGTGTTCAAATAGGTGGTTAAGAAGCTAATTTCATTCTACACTTCTTCTTCCATATATTCGGTCATCATAAATGGGCCCCTAAAATATTTTTTCTCCTAGGTAAATGTCTATATGAAGGGGACCATTTATCACCCTATCTTTTTATTTTGATTGATGAAACATTGAGTAGAATTATTAAAACTACTAGATCATGTAGAATTATCAAGGGTATTAAGGTGCCTCTTAATACTAGAACAATAACCAATCAACAATTTTTTAATGATACCCTAATGATGGGAGAAGCTCCAAATTATGAAGTAAAATGTTTCAATTAAATACTCAATATGTATGAAAAAAATTTAGGGAAATGTTTTAATTTTTTCAAAAGTTCTCTATTTTTTTTATCAATACTCCAACTAGTTTGTAGGTGAAGATTTTAAGGATTATCGAGTGCTTTATAAAAAATGTCCCATCTTCCTATCTCGGCATTCCTCTTTTTGAATAAAAAGTGAAATCAAAATTTTGGAATCCACTAATTAATAGAGTCTAAAATAAGTTGGCAGGTTGAAAAGGGAATCTATTATCTCAAGCTGATAGAATTTCATTACTTAAAAGCTCTCTGTAGAGTATCCATGTCTATTTTATGTCATTGTTTGTAATTCCAAGTAAAGTGGTGGATCAATTAGAGTAAAGGCAGAATAAGTTTCTTTAAAGGGGGTAGAAGATAGCTTCACACTCCCCCTTATTTCATGGAAAAAAAACATGCTTACACAAAGGGAGAGGAGGATTAGGTCTCAAGAGGGTGAAATTAATGGACCAAGCCTTGCTAGCCAAACAAGAGTGGAGGGTGTTGAAAGAAGATAATCAATGGATGAGAATAATTAAAGATAAGTATATGAATTCTATGGACGGGTCTTGTTTCCTTTTGGAGGAAGAGATTAATAATGGGTTCTGATTAATCCATGAGTCATCTCAAAAATCAACTTATCTAGAAGGTGAATTCTAGTGGAGTGTTCTCGATTAAATTTGGATACCAATTATTCTGAGATCAAGAAGGATTGGAGGAAGATTAGAATATTTTGTGAGTTAAAAAATTAACTCCTGAAATCATTGTTTTTATTGGTTAGTTGATAAAAACAAAATTCTCATCATGGATAACTGAATGAAAAGGGGTTTTACAATTCCAAATAGGTCTATATTATGTAAAAAAGAGGTTGATTCAACTGATCATCTCTATTTATTTTGTCCTTTTGCTTCATCTATCTTACATTCATTCTTTCTTTCCTCTAATTATTCTTGGGTAGTTTCAAAATCTACTCAAGATTTAACATTCAATGGAAGGCCCCTTAGACCTATTCCCCCTTGGGTTTTTAGTGGGATATAAATCTTCCCCATATTTTTTATAGAATTTGGAAGACAAAAAAATTAGTTAATTTTTATAATTTAAACCCCAATCCCAATTCTACTTTTAAGTGTCTATTAAGGAGAATTGGTCATTATTTTCTTCTCAATTCTAATATCCTATCCCCATTCACCTTTCTTAGGTTTTTCAACATTTGAACTTAATGATCCTTGCTCAAACTCATAAATATAATTTTGATAGATCATTGATTAAATAGATTCATCCCTTGGATTCATGGTTTAAGTTGAACTTCAATGGAACAACGAAAGGGAATCCTAGTCTATTAGGGGGAGGTGCGATAATTAGGGATTCCAATGGTAATATTTTGGTAGCTTTTATAGGTCCTCTAAGGATTCAAATAAATCATTTGGTGAAGTCTTCTATAGTGTGGTGGATGATTGAGTTGGCTGCTAAGTTGGGAGTGGAGAATGTTCAAGTGGAAGGGGACTCATTTAATAACATTAATTTTTAAATGGTGGAATATTTCATTTGAAAGAATGAATATGTTTGCAAGTAAATATTATTTTTACAAATCAATAATTTTTTTAAATGTTATAAAGATATAATATTTATTTATACAAATTATTTTATAGACATATTATCATACAAGTAATTATTATTTGTATAAATCAAGAACTTTATATATATGTGTGTGTGTGTGTGTGTGTGTGTTTGTACAAATTATTATATAATTATTTATCTAAATTCTGGATTGATGTATTAAATTAAATCTCTTTATTTGTATTAAAAATATTGTGTAATTCAAGATGTGTAATTGATTATTTATTTGCTTGTATGTAAAATGTTTGATTTTATTAGGAGTCATGTATAGAAACACATTTTAATGTGCACTTTTGTGTGATTCTATAGATATTTATTTGTTTGTATTATTCATTCTATGTTTATTTATTTTAATGTGTGGATGTATGGAAATTTATATCGTATGTTAACTTTTTCATTGATATTACTAAATTTTAAAATGGTTAATTATATCTTTTGTTTGTAAGCATTGAGTTCTTAATGATAGAATGTGTGTTTGAAATAATGAATATGTTTGTTGTACAAATCATTGTATAAGAACTTGTTTAAATGATTTATTATATATTTATATTTTTTTTGGTATATATAATTATATAAAAACTTGTTTAAATAATATATTTTATATATATATATATATATATATATATATATATATATATATATATATATATATATATATATATATATATATATATATATATATATACATACATACATACATACATATATATGTCTCTAAAAATTATTGTGTAAGAATTTATTTGGATACTTGTTTGTTTGTAGAATGAATGTTTGATATTTATGATCTATCAAGTTGGATTGATGTATGAATAGATATTTATTTGTATAAAAAAATATTGATTATTTATTTATATTGTATGTTTACTTACCTGTATATAAAATGCTTGCTTTTATGAATGGATACTTTTAGAAGAATATCTATAGAAACACTTTTGTTATGCATTTAAATGTGCACTTTTTGTGTTATTCAATATATATGTGTATTTGTATTATTCATTTTATAGTTATTTATTTTAATTTATGGATACTTGTATTTGAATTTATATTGTATGTTTACTCTTTCACTTATATTATTATGTTTTAAAATAGTAATTTGTTTGAATTAATTATTATAATTAGACATCATTTTAATTTATAAACTTTTGCACATCAAATAAATTACTAGATATATCTTTGAAGATTGTTTATGTGATCTATTAATGTAGCACTTCATATAAGTGTTTTTATATATCATTTAAGCTCTTCTTGAAGGATTTGGTATACAACTACTTATTTGTATTATTCATTGTATGCTTATATAAGCACTTATTTTGTGAATATGTATTTAAATATATTTATTTATATATTAATTTATAAATGATAAAATATTTGTTTCAAAGAATGAATATGATTTTACTAACTATTATTAATGTAAATTCACAAACACACACACACACACACACACACACACACACACACACACACACACACACACACACACACACACACACACACACACACACACACACACACACACACACACACACACACACACACACACACACACACACACACACACACACACACACACTCAAATACAAATTATGGATTTACTATTTGTTTATAAATTGATTATATAGATAATTTTATATTAGAATGTATATGTTCTATCAATTTTGTTTATTTATAGAATGCATTTTTGCATAAATGATTAGTGTTTGTTTAAATGATCACTAGTTTTTAGAATAGTGACCATATAGATATTTTTATGGTACAGTGTATATGATTATCAAGTTGGATTGATGTATTAAATATATTTTTATTTTTATTAAAAAACAATTGTATAATTCATAATGTTTAAATTATAGTTTATTTGTATATTATATGTTTACTTCCTTGGATGTAAAATGCACTTTATTATGTGCATTAATATATATTTGTTTATTTTTATTATTCATTCTATATTTATTTCAAATGATGGAATATTTTTACATGCATCCCTATTAATAGGCGACACTCACCTAGATCCTTGTTGAAGTTGTCATTGTCTCCAACCAGTTCCTATCACTACCTACTTGTTGGGTCTAAGTCAAATGCTTGGAAGAAAAATTTGATGAGTCCATGCAGTAGGGTCAAAGTCTCCCATTAGTTTCATTCGACTTGAGATTGGTATCCCTACCATCAGGGGATGGGACGTCATGGTAATCGAGATAGAGGCTAGGTAGGATGCTAGACACAAGCCAAGATCTTTCATCGATGCTGTCTTTTGAAGGCCATCTTCTAGAGTGAACCCCAAACCCCTTACCCCTACTTCTCCAGACCCTGAGATGATTTTTGATGAAGAGGAATCTATGACAGTACTTAAATAGGAAGAATATTTTTCAACTAGGGGTGTCATTTGCATATTTATGTATTACTAACCAAAACTGTAAGATCTACATCCCTAGATCTCAAAGCATTGGCAACCCCTCCTCTCAAATAGTCTTTAAATTTATGCTTGTGTAAAAATCTTATTTATTATACTTTTTCATAATACTAAGGATAAGGAAAAGATTTAAAATCAATTATAAATATATAATCACCACTCTTTGGTCTTGAAATAATGGTCCCCTACCTTCAATCCCCTCATTAAACATCTGCATGTAAAACCTATCTGGATTATCCTATCATATCTCCCATTACAATTTTGGATTAAATCTAGTCTAAAGGTTATTGGTAGATCTCTAGGTGAGTTCTGTCAAATGCATTTAGATATAAATAGCTTCTCCCTTACTACATTTTCTAAGATTTTGGTGAATATTGATACTTTCAAGAATCTTCTATAAAAAATCACTTTGTAAATTGGAGAGCACATTTACTCTCAACCCTTTACTTTGAAGGCTTGTTGTTTTGCTATTGTAGTTTCTTATCACTAGTCATTTGACCAAAAATGATAGTCTCTTCAAGAAAATAAGGATTCATCTTGATGGATAGATTTCATTCCCAAAAAACCTTAAATTGTTGGCTACAAAAAAAGAGTGGTATAATGACAATGAGGATTTTTCATCTTCTTCAGATGTCCCTACTTTCCCTAATTCAAATAAATACCCTAAAATCCTCATTCTAAAAAAAAACTACTGGCTAATTTAATCTCTCCAAGGAAAGTTACGTGCACTCTAGCCTCCTCATCAGAGGAGAACCCACATTTAGAGTTAACTAAGGCAAAATCTTTTATCAGTACAAAAACAAAAGATAAATTCCATCTGTGTTACATTTTTAAAATCCTCACCAGCCCATTATGATGAAAATAAAGAAGGGTGGTTGATGGTTCAAAATATAAAAAAAAAATTATGAAAGCAATGACTTGAAATTTTAGCAAAAACCTCACAAAAGCTTCCTAGGAAAGTAAGATAGATTCTAGTTGACTATTGGTGAAATATTATGATGTTTTTTTTATTGTCATCCATTTGGAATGTATGATTATAGTTGAATTTTTCCAAAATATTATAATGTGTTTCTTATTACCATCTACTTTGTTACCAATAATAGAGGAAAGGTTGAGAGATAGTTTTGATCTGATTGATGACATGGTAGTCTCAATTCCCATCCTGCATGACTCTAGAGAAGGAGGGCATTGAAGGTGGTATGCTAAAAAATAACTAAATTTATTAAGGAGTTTTTACCTCTAAAAGCAACCCTTAGATCTCAAAAAGAGAATGTGAAAGTGTAATAATTGTCAAAACTATATTTTTTAATATAGTTTCTATTTTGTGCCTTGGTTATAGGCTATCTTGTCTTTATCTGACTTCCTATGCCTAGGCTACTTATATTTCTTCTTTAGGGCTGAGTCCCTAGGTTTTGACTTTTTTTTTAGCTGTTTTGAGTGGTTTTCACTCCTTGGCTTTTGTTTTGAATGACTCAAGGTTGTATTTTAACTTCTAAGATTATCTATTTTGTACATTATGTAGGGTTTGGGTCCATATTAGAAAAAACCCCACCCTTTACCAATATTAAAAACACTCTGCATTAGACATTAAGTCATAAATATATTCATACATTAAAATAAATAAATATTGAATCAATTAAAAATACAAATAAACAAGCATATAAGTTATATCTAAGATTTTATTTAATTGAACAAATAACCATAACCATATAAAAAATAAAAAAAGCAAGCAAATGTACATCCAACACAAATAAATAAATAATTTTTTATTTGATAGGGTAAACACTTTTATAACTGAAGCTATGAACCAAAAATCACTTTTAACTAGTGTTATGAACTAGTCCGAGGTACAAATTAAAAGGTCTAGATGTCCCAACAAATAGAAAACAACCATCACAAATATTACAAACATCACTAAAGGCCATAACAAGTGAAATAAAAAATAACAACAATAATAATGAGACATAATAGCTGTCACATCCAATCATACTATCAAACAAAACTAAAAACACAAATAACTACTAGAAAATAAAGACTATTACCCTTTAGTAAAACTTTCCTAAAACTTTCACATCTTCCACATGAAATTATTCTTAGCAACAACCACCTAAGAAGGGTCTATTTAAATTTAAAACAAGATCACCTAGAACCTTTGGGGCATCCTTAGGGGCCCTTATTATGAAGGAGTCCAAAAATAAATTTCTATTAAAACGTTGGTTAACACTACTGAATGTCAAGGTGAAGCATATTCAAAATAGGTATACCCCATTATGGATCAGCTTATGGTTAGCACTAGGTTTTTCAAAAGACATATTAAATCCCCTAATCTCCATTATGAGATATATTTGACATAGGTCCACTTTATGGACCAAAGAACTATTTTGTTATGGTATCATTCCATGTACTTTTATAATTTATTTTCTAGAGCCCATATTACTGACAAAATAATGCCTGACTGTAGACCCATTGCCCTAGAAACATAATAGCTATAAAGTTATACATAGAGTATGGGCAAGGTTAGCTTAAGACTTTCTCACCTAGAAGGTTTTTCAAAAACTAAATAGTAAAGAACAAGACCTCCAAACTTTCTCTCTTTTCTTAAGTAGAGAAGGAGATAACATAATAGCCACCAAACTGTGTGAAACAAGCTCTCTTATGATAGTTCCATGATAAATCAAGAGCATAAAGGTAGGGAAAATGAACTAACATTACACATGGAGTAGTCTCCCCACAAGGTTAAACAAATTATTAGGGTGATTTCACCATAACCTATTATAAATTTTAAAAGAATGCCACCATTCTATTGTAGAGATTTTACTAGTCTCTAGTCTTACTAAACACAGTTCCAAACCCACAGATATGTTGCTTAGGTTCAACCACTCTTCTACTTTAGATTTCTTACCAAAACCTACTTAGAACCTCTAGTAGAAGGCTACCATTTTGTTGTGGGATTTTTTATGGTCCTTAATCCTACTAAATATAGTATGAGACCCACAGATTTTTCACTTAGATTTAGCTAATCTTTTGCTTTGGTCTTTTCTACCAAACCCCACCAGGAATCTTCAACCTTAAAACTCAAAGAACTCCAGAATTCAGAAATGGTTATTTCCCACCCAGCATAAATAGATAAATAATTATACATCTTAAATTACACAATATTTTTTATATAAATAAATATATATTTAATACATCAATCCAACTTGATAGATCAATAAACACTACTATAAAAATATATATGTGATCAATGTATAAATAAATAATGAACAATTAAACAAATAGGCATACTACAAACTTCATAGACATATATATTTTCCTATAAAATTATCTTATGATCAATGTATAAACAAGCAATAATCATTTAAACAAACATGCATTATACAAATAAACAAGTATTTAAATAAATATTTATACAATAATTAATACAAACATATATAAACATATAGTGATTTATATAAATAATAGTTAAGTGCAAACATAATCATTCTTTTAAACAAACATTATATCATATAAAAATTAATGCATACATAGATACATTTAAATACATATTCATTAAAGTGATTATATAAATTATACAATGAATAATAAAAACAAATTAATAGATTGCATAAATAATCATCAAGATACCTCCAATAATTTATTTGATTAAACATTATTTGTCATAATTTTATAAGCTAAATGATGTCTAATTTTAATAATTAATAAAAACTATAACAAGCAAATGTACAAAATCATACATACTCTAATAAAATAAATTATAATGAGAAAAAAGTTATAAGTTTAGTTGAAACAAATAACCTTATAATAAATAAAGCAAACAAACAAATGTACACTAAATCCTAAAAATATTCCATATATAATAAATATTACAAAGCAACACTTTTTTAATTACTCAATTAAACTTTGAATGAATTAGAAAGATAAATAAATAAGCATCTAAGTTATATTGGAAATTTTATTTAATTGAAATTTTTTTTTGTTAAATTTTAGTTCAAACAAATAACTATATATAAAAAATCAAACAAACAAATAAATGTACATAAATTCTTGTAAATATCGCATATAAACAATATCCAATAACACATTCAAAACATAAAAAAATATTAGAACAACCCAATGTTAATTTATATTTGTTTGTTTAAGTTTAGTTCAAACAAATAGTCATATAACAAATTAAACAAACATACACTCAGTCATGCAAATATCCCATATGAATGTGTTATAAACACTCTACAATATACATTCACCAACAAATATATTCATACATTAAAATAAGTCAACATTGAATGAATTAAAAAGATAAATCAACAAGCATCATTATATTTGAAATTTTATTTAATTAAACATTGTTTATTAAAATTTAGTTCAAACAAGTAACCATTTAACAAATTAAAAAAATATAAACTATGTAATGCAAATATCCCATATGAATGTGTTATCAACACTCTACAATTTAGTTTATGGAAGACAAGGAAGAAATCTATTAACATCAAAAATTAAGGAAAACCTAGCTCAATAAAGAAGATAAAAATACCAAGTATTTCCATCACTTGACTTCCAAGAACCAACATTAAAGTTAAAATTTTGAATTCAATGTAGATGATGGGGTTATTTATAAAGAGGAAAAATAAATTGAGTTGCAGATTGTTAGTTTTTATAGGAATCTTTTTTCATCCATCCCTTCTCGGGATGTTCAGTTAGAGGATCAGGTTCTAAATCTTATTCCAGGGGTCATATCCCAAGAGGATAATGCTTCAAAATTATTTATACCTTCTAATTATGATATTAAATCCATTACTTTTCATTAGAAGGAGACAAAGCCCCAAGTCTAGATGGATTTCACCCTTTTTTCTTTCAAGCTTTTTGGGATATTATTTAGCACGAAATTTGTTTATTAGTCTTTGAATTTTTTAAATCAAAGATTATGCTCCAAAAATTTAATAACACTTTCTTGATTTTGATTCCCAAGAAACATGGAATAAATCAATTGAAATATTTTAGACCTACTAGCCTCTTGTTTCATAATTTATTAGACCTGTACCAAAGGCTTAGCCTTAAAACTTCAAATGCTACTTGATAAGATGATAGCATAATAACAAGGGGCATTTGTGTTTAGTAGATGGATATTGGATAACATATTCATTGCTCATGAAATAATTTATTCCATATCCAACTCTTCCAAATAGAGAATATTTATCAAGCTTGTCATAATAAAAACCTATGGTCAGGTCTCATAGATCTTTCTCGACAAACTTTTAAAAAATTTTGGGTTCAATCAAGTGGTCTAAAATCTAATTTCATCATGCATTTTTTCCCCATGTATTCAGTCATTATAAATGGGGCTTCTAAAGGGTTTTTTTCAATAGGTAGAGGTCTTCGTCAAAGGAACCCTTTATCACCCTATCTTTTTATCTTAATGGTTGAAACATTGAGTATAATTATTGAAATTTCTAGATGATCCAAAATTATCAAGGGTATTAAGGGGGCTCCTAATACTAGACCGATAACCAATTAACAATTTTATGAAAATACCCTAATGATGGGAGAAGATTTAGTGTCTGAAGTTAAATGTTTTAGGAAAATTATAAATATCTATTAGGAATTTTTAGGGCAATGTGTTTATTTTTTCAAAAGTTCTTTATTTTTTATTAATACTCTGACTAGCTTGCAGGTAAATATTTTCATGATTATTGGGTGCTTTATATATAATGTCCCATTTTCCTATCTAGGTGTTCCTCTCTTCGAAGGAAAAGTGAAATCAAAATTTTTGAATCCACCAATTGACAAGGTCTAAAATAAGTTAGCATGTTGGAAAGAGAATTTGTTTTCTAAAGCTAGTAAAATTCAATTACTTAAAATCTCCATGTACAGTATCCCTATCTATTTTATGTCTTTATTTGTAATTCTGAATAAAGTGGAAAATGAATTAGATAAAATACAAAATAAGTTTATATAGAGGGGCAAAATTTAACTTCACATTCCCCCTTATTTTTTGGAAAAAAACATGCTTGAAAAAAGGGAGAGGGGGCCTTGGTCTCATGAGGATGAAATGAATGAACTAAGTCATGTTGGCCAAAGAAAGGTGGAGGGTGTTATAATAAGATAATCAATGGATGAGAATAATTAAATCTAAGTATATGAATTCTAAGGAGGGGTGTTGTTTCCTTTTGGAAGAAGGGCTTAATAATGTGTCTACTTTTGGAAAGATATTTGTAAAGGAAAGGATCTCCTTAAAAGTGTCTTAAAATGGTAAATATGAAGAGGAAATAGAGTTGATTTTTTGGATGATCTATGGATCAATTAGGACCTACTAGGTTCCTCTAATGTTTTTTTTAGGCTTATAGGTCACTTTAAGGAGGCCATGGGCCACAAAGTGTAAGATTACTAACAAGAAGAAGATTAGATCAAAGTGTGGAAGATCTTGCATGAAAAAAAGTGAATCAACAAGAAATTATTTTTCTCCAAGACTTAAATAACTATATCTTGAATACTCATATTTGCATATTCCTCAAAGAGGATGAACTTATCTATAAGGAAAACAGTGGAGGTTCTCGACTATTTTTTTTAACACGAGCATATTTTGGATTTTCACCACCATGACATGGAGATAGAAGGTTTATTCATTTTATCTTGTTATTGGTATCTTTTATTATAGATTGTGGTGAAAGATACATCCAATATACCAATGGGTGATGGTAGAGAGAGTAAGAGGTGTGACCTCTACCAGTTATAATGGGGAGACTAAAGCCTCAACATGAAAATACAATCACCCCAATAGATGAGATAACAATAAGGATGGGGTAAAATAAACACAGACAACATGTTGTGGTAGTTGGCACCATCTAATGAAATGTCATGGACTAGTACACTTTATTGAGGAAGAATTGAAATATTCATCCACCCTTCCATTTTTACCCTTTTTTTCGTCACTTCTTGCCACACTCCTTGGCTCAAATCCACCATGACTATTTGCATCCCTTTATTCTAAATCTCTTGAGTTATGTGATAACCCAACTATTTTAGGTTTATTCTCATCACTAATTCCTTACTCAGGTTTGATCTCTCTATTTTATGAGAATATTACATACCTCCATGTGTAGATTCATTTGGTTTTAGTTCTGTTATTAGGATCCTCTCTTTGTTTCCCTCCTCATTATGATAATTATCCTAGCCTTGTGTGTTTCACTCATCTAGCTCATTTGTTTTTTGGCCTTCCACCTCTTGTTCTTATATTTTTGCCTCTTCTTCCTTTTGTGTTGGCATGGTCCAGTGTTTGAAGGTTGATTTCATCCCTTTCTTATTTGGTGGGAATATTTTTTTTCATAATTTTACAAGTTAAAATGATGGATAATTATAATTATTAATTAAAACAAATTATTTTACAAGATACATTCACTCAAAAATATATTCATACATTAAAACAACACATTAAAAAATATATTCACTCACAAATATATTCATACATTAAAATAAGTAATATTGAATGAATTACAAAGATAAATAAACAGGCATCTGAATTATATCACAAGTATATTCATACATTAAAACAATATTCTCTAGTATACATATTCACTCATAATATATTCATACATTAAAACAAGTAAATATTGAATGACAATAAATAAATAAATAGTCACCTAAATATTATATTGATTGAATTAAAAAAATAACAAATATAGAGATGATAAATAATACAAAACAATACTTTTAAAAATCATTCAAATAAATAAAAATAAATATCCAATAACACATTTGAAACATAAAAAAGTTTAAAAAAATAGCCCAACGTATTCTTATAAAAAAATATCAAATAATCACCCAAATATTTAAATATAATCCATTATTAATATTATTAAAATATTTATTCATAAAAGCAAAACAATTTAGATAAAATAAATTAAACATATAATAAGTAATTCAAACAATTAATTAATTGTGTTTGTGTGTGTGTGTGTGTGTGTGTGTGTGTGTGTGTGTGTGTGTGTGTGATTACTCATTATGAATAATTGAAAAAATGTATCTTAAATAATAAAACATATAAATTAATAAAACTATGAAAATATCCATATAATCAATATACAAATAAATAACAAATACACATCACTTAAAAAATAGCTTGCACCAAACAAGAAAAACCATTCAAACAACCAAGCATACTCTAATAAAATAGTAATAAGTTAAAAAATATCAATCAAATATTTTCATATATTAAAAATAAGTAAATACTAAATTAATAATATAATCAAATAAACATATATTAAATTTTAAATGAAAACAATAAATATTTACATACATAAACCAATGTTTCTATTAAAAATATTCATTCATAAAAGCAAACAATCTATATAAAAGAAATTAAACATAAAATAAATGATTCAAATCATTAATCATATATATAATTACTCATCATGAATAACTAAAAATATACATCTTAAATAATAAAATATATAAATTAATAAAACTATAAAAATACCCATACAATCAATATAAAAATAATCATGAATATACATCATGTCAATAACTCACATAAAATAAGTGATTCAAACTATTAACATATATAATTAATCATCATAAATAACAAAAAATATACATTATTTGAAAAAGAACTTGGTTCACTGTCTTTAGACTGCAAATTCAAAAAATTAAAATACCAAAGAATCTCCAGCAAATGATCTCAAACACCACTCAACAACAAAGAACAACAACAATCACACAATTATATTCGTTGATCTACAGTCTAGAAGGCCATATATTCAATGTGTATACCCCCACCTATCAACAAGAAGAAGATTTAGAATGACAGCCAATTCATAGGCAGATTGAGGATTAGAATGGCTTTAAATTTCTTTACAAAAGGAGAACGTACCTCTTCATTAATCTAAGATATATGTTTAGCTACATTAACCCTTGGTTTGACAACTTAACAGATTACAATTACCAATGTATTTGGCACACTGTCGTTAGTCTGTTCTGAGAGATACAGGCGCTAAACACAAATGGCCCACCCAAGCATGGCAATGGATAAATGCTCTTTGACTATTTCTTGAAAGGAAATTCATAAGAAAGAAGAATATTTGACTTACCAATTTTGGCAACATTTTCTTCACATGGCTGCTCGTCACACGAATGGCCAGAATTACAATCCTCCTCCAAATCAGCTTTGGCCTGCTACAGTGAGCTCTCCTTCCTCACCATACTCATTGGCCTTCCATACTCGATGCTTGGTCCTCTCCCTTTCCTTTCAGCTCAGCCATTCTCTAACGCCTAAACAGCAATAGCACAACCCCTATATGTATAGTGACTCGATGCATCCAATGGCCGTCATATCTTTGATGTAGTTTAATAATTTTTCATAGATAGAATTTTGTGTCAAATAGAACCCCGCCTTCATCATAACTCACATTGGTTATCCTGATTTAAACAAAAGAACTGCCATCTAATCCAGATAAAATTATATGAAGTGCTTTGTCTCATGAGTAACATATGAACCAAAATTTTAACCAACAATGCAGTGCCAAGTAGGTGTGTGCCTCTTACCAAATTCCTTTTTGATATACGCTAAAACATCCTTCTCCACACTATGGATCTCTAGTGCCTGAGAAGCACATTAAATCCTCGATAACATGAACTTAAAAACAATTCTTGCAGCCTTGCCAACTTTCCAAACTCCTTTGGTATGCGCCCATCCTCCACTAGTTGATATATGCGATCCGGCAAGCTCCCTATGAGCAAATTCTCTGACAAATCAAGCTTCCGCAATCTTTTGCATTCTAATAACTCCTTGGGGAAGGCACCTCTAAAGTGATTCCATTTTAATACCAGCGTCCTCAGATGAGGAAGCCTGTAAATGGTGGAACTCAAGTTTGCACTGATATACGAACCTATGAGATCAATTTTAGTCACCGCCTTACTGAAATTGTTGAAAAACACTCCCTTATAATTGCATGGATCCTGGTCTGATGCATTCCAACCCCCAACAGTATTGTATTCGAAAATAATACAGGCCAAATGGCCTTCTTGACGACTCCTCTCCCTAAAGGAGATTCTCCTTCTCTATCCTTCTACGTCCCTGTTCTTATCCTCTTCTCTCTAAATAAATTCTTTTCTACTCTTTTTACCTCCTCCCTAACTTCTACGCCCCAATCTTGGGCTCAAGATTAAACAACAAACAATTTATAATTTTTAACAATATACTAAGGTTGAAATATTTTCAACCACTCCTCCCTTATTTCCTCAACAGCCTCAACAATTATTTTTTTATCTTTTCACTTTTTAATTTTAACAATTACAATTACTCCTCCTTAGATAACATTTTGGAGGCAAAATATAATAACTGGAATTTGAATTTAATCATACCAACATAACCACGTCTAAGCAAGAAAATGAATGTAGATGCTCCTGCATCAGAACTAACATAAAATAATTGATTCAAATAATTAGTCATCACATAAAATAAGTGATTTAAACAATTAACATATATATAATTACTCATCATAAATAATTAAAAATATACATCATTTAAACAAGAACTCACATAAAATAATTGATTCAAACAATTAATCATATATATAATTATTCATCATACCTATCCTAAATAACTAAATATATGTATCTTAAATAATAAAACATATAAATTAATAAAATTATAAAAATATTCATATAATGAATATAAAAATAAATAACAAATATAACATCTTGTAAATAAGAACTATACCAAAAAATACTTACATTCAAAATTAAAGAAAACAAATAATTAATCATATATATAATTATTCATCATACCAATCTTAAATAACTAAAAATATGCAGATGATAAATAATAAAAAACAACACTTTTTAAGATCATTCGAATAATCTTAAATAATAAAACATATAAATTAATAAAATTATAAAAATATCCATATAATCAATATACAAATAAATAATGAATATAGATCACTTAAACAAGAACTCGTACCAAACAAGAAAAACTATTCAAACACCAAGCATACTCTAATAAAAATAATAATAAGTAAAAAACTATCAAACAAATATGATCAACGTACAAAAAACTAATGAACATTTAAACAAACATGCATTTTACAAACAAACAATAATATAATGATTTATATAAACAAATACATTTTTATATATAATGATTTATATAAACAATAGTTACATGTGATCATATTCATTCTTTCAAATAAAAATTCTATCATTTAAAAATTAATGCATACATAAATATATTTAAATACATTTTCATAAAAAAAGTGCTTATATAAACATACAATGAATAATATAAACAAGTAGTTGTATAAAAATTCCTTTAAAAAATTCTTAAATCATGCATATAAATACTTATATGAAGTGCTAGAGTAATAAATCACATAAACAATATTTGAAGATATATCTAATAATTTATTTGATTAAATATGATTTATCATAATTTTAACTTTTAAAGTGATGTAAATATTAAATGAATTAAAAAGATAAATAATCAAGCATCTAAAATATATTGAAGAATTTATTTAAAATTTAGTTTAAACAAATATTTATATAAAAAAAATCAAACAAATAAATGTTCAATCTTTCTATTACTAAAATATTCATTCATAAAAATAAAACAATTTAAATAAAAGAAATTAAACATACAAAAATGATTCAAACAACTAATCTCATATATATATATATATATATATATATATATATATATATATATATATATATATTCTATTAAACATATAATAAGTGATTCAAACAATTAATCGTATATATAGAGTCATTCGTCATGAATAACTAAAAATATAGATCTTAAAAGAAAGAACACATTAGTTATTAAAATATTCAATCCTAAAATATAATTCATAAAGTCAAATAATATATATATATATATATATATATATATATATATATATATATATATATATATATATATAATAAACTTATCATGTGATTCTTTATCATGAATTAAAAAAACTATAATTTTTCATCATGAATAATAAACATATACTAGTTTTACATAATAAGTCATATAAATTAACAAAACCATAAAAAAATTGATATGATTGATATACATATAAAAAATATATACATTATTTAAACAAGTACTCATACCAAACAAATTCTAACATTTAGACATTTAATATTTCAATCAAATAATCTATATCTATGAACAATCCAACATTATCTAATAATAATAATAATAATAATAATAATAATAATAATAATAATAATAATAATAGAAGGTAACAAATATTTACATGTACAAACTTATGTTTTTATTACTAAAACATTCATTCACAAAAGCAAACAATCTACATTAATATATATATATATATATATATATATATATATATATATATATATATATATATATATATATATATATATATATATATATATATATATATATATGATTCAAACTATATATATATACTCATCACAAATAACTAAAACCAATGTTCTTATTATTAAATCATTCATTCACAAAAACAAACAAACTACATTTAAATAATAATAAAAATATATGATTGCTCATATATACATATATATGATATATGATTACACATCATGAATAATTAAAAACATGTATATTAAATAATAAAATATATAAATTAATAAAATTATAAAGACAATCATATGATTCAAATCACTTATCATACATTTAAATTAATAAAATTATTCATATGATTCAAACAATTTATGGTACATGTAATTATTCACTCATCATGACTATAAGAAATTGTCATACATATTATTTTCCACCATGAATAATAAAAAAATCTATCATACATATTATCACTCACCATAAATGATAAAAAAATATCTTACATAATAAATCATACAAATTAATAAAAAAAAATATAAAAATATTCATGATCAATATGCATATAAAAATTATAAGAGTGTGCACATTTACATAACAAATAAATATAAAATGAATAATACAAACAAAAACTTATATTAAATAACATAAGAGCATGCATATTTACATAAGAAAAGTGTATATGTAGATATCATTCTAAAAACATTCAGTCAAAAAAGTAAGCATTTTATTTACAAGCAAGTAAACATACAATACAAATAAATAACTAATATTTTTAACACAAATAAACAGATATTTATATCAAACATTCATTCTACGAACAAACAAATAACTAATGTAAATTATTTGTGTGTGTGTGTGTGTGTCTATATATATATATATATATATATATATATATATATATATAATTTAAATAGAATTTAATACAATTATTTATACAAACATAAATAAATATATAGAATAAATCATTTTAAAAGTTTTATACAGTGATTTATACAACAAACATATTCATTATTTCAAACATGCATTCTATCATTTAAAAATTAATGCATACAATATATATATATATAATTATATAAGTGAAAAAGTTAACATACAATATACATTTACATACATCCATACATTAAAATAAATAAACATATATGGAATCACATAAAAAGTGTTTTTTATATAGAGAATCCTAATGAAAGCCAGTATTCTACATACAAGCAAATAAATAATAAATTACATCTTGAATTACACAATATTTTTTACACATCTTGACTTACACAATCTTTTTTATACAAATAAAGAAATATTTAATTTTCATAAATACTTTTAACAAACAAATAGATCTATATATCATTTAAACAAGTTCTTAATTTGTACAAACAATAGTTACTTGTAAACATATTCATTCTTTAAAAAAAACATTCTACCATTTACAAATTAATGCACATAAACAAAAATATAATTAACCATTTCAAAATATAATAATGTAAGTTATAAAAAAGACTACATACAATATAGTATTCATACATTAAAATATATAAACATAGAAGGAATAATACAAATAAATAAACAATTATTAAATCACATAAAAATGTACATTTTACATACAAACAAGTAAATATACAATTTTCAAATAAATGATGAATTACACATCATGAATTATACAATATTTTTTATACAGAAAGAGATATTTAATACGTCAATCTAACTTGATAGGTCACATACAAATAAATAAGCATATATTGAATCACACAAGAAAATGCATTCTACATACAATATAAATTTACATATAAGCATCCATACATTAAAATAAATAAATAAAATGAATAATACAAACAAACAAAGATATATTAAATCACACAAAATAATGCATTTTACAAACACATAAGTACACATAATAAACAAATAACCATTTACACATTATGAATTTCATAATGATAATTTTTATACAAATAAAGAGATAGTTTATATAACTTGATAAATGATATACATTTTCCCATAAAAATATCTATACAATCACTATAAAGAACAAATCTACTATAAAATTACTTATATGATCAATGTAAAAACAAGCAATGAATATTTAAAATAACATTCATTTTACAAACAAATAAAAATACAATAATTTGTATTATATATATATATATATATATATATATATATATATATATATATGATTTGTATAAATAATTTTTATCATTATATAGACAAAAACAATGATCATTTTAACAAACACTACTAATTTACAAAAAGATGCATTTTACAAACAAACAAATTTGATAGATCATATACATTCTACCATATAATTATCTATATGATCAATGTACAAACAAACAATGAACATTTAAACAAACATGCATTATACAAATAAATAATAATATAATTATTTGTATAAAACATATATTTATTAATAAACAATAATTATATGCAATCATATTCATTCTTTCCAACAAAAATTCTATCATTTAAAAATTAATGCATGGATAAATATATTTAAATACATATTCATAAAAGAAGTGTTTATATAAACATTCAATGAATAATACAAACTATTAGTTGTATAACAAATCCTTATAAAAGATACTTATATGAAATGCTAGAGTAATAAATCACATAAACAATCTTCAAAGATATATCTATTACTTTATTTGATTAAGCATTGTTTGTCACAATTTTACAAATTAAAGTGATGTCTAATTATAATAATTAATTCAAATAGATTATTTTACAAGAGACATTTACTAACAAATGTATTCATATATTAAAACAAGTAGTATTGAATGAGTTAAAAACATAAATATACAAGCATCTAAATTATATCAAAAATATATTCATACATTAAAACAACACTCTACAATATACATTCACTCACAATATATTCATGCATTAAAACAAGTAAATATTGAATGAAATAAAAATAAATAAATAAACAAGCATCTAAATTATATATTGAATGATAAATAAACATCTAAATTATAATATAACAAAACAAATAAATATACACTAAGCCAAATATGTAGATGATAAAAATAATACAAAACAACACCTTTTGAAAATCATTCGAACAAAAAAAAAACAAATATCCAATAACACATTCAAAACATAAAAAGTTGAAAATAATAGCCCAACATACTCTAATAGAAAAAAATATCAAACAATCACACAAATATTTCAATATAAACCAATATTGATTTACTAAAATATTCATTCATAAAAGCAAAACAATTTAGATTAAAAAAAAATAAACATGCAATAAGTAATTCAAATAATTAATCATATAAAACTAATTCAAATAATTTTAAAAATGTATATTAAATTATAAAACATATAAATTAATTAATATAATAAAAATATTCATATAATCAATATACAAATAAATAATGAATATACATCATTTAAACAAGAACTCGTACCAAACAAAAAAAAGCCATTCAAAAACTCAAGCATGGTCTAGTAAATATAATAATACAATCATAGAAATATAAACTAATATTGATATTACTAAAATATTCATTCATAAATGTAAAATAGTTTAAATAAAAGAAATTAAACATACAATAAGTAATTCAAACAATTAATCATACATAAATGATTCGAACACACGCACACGCACACGCGCGAGCGCACACACACACACACACACACACACACATAGATAAGGTATCTTAAACAATAAAAGATATAAATTAATAAAACTATAAAAAATCTATATAATCAATATACAAATAAATAATGAATATACATCACTTAAACAAAAGCTCATACCAAACAAGAAAATCCATTCAAACAACCAGGCATACTCTAATAAAAATAATAATAGGTGTAAAAAAATATCAAACAAATATTTTAATATATTAAAATAAGTAAATATTAAATTAAAAATATAATCAAATAAACATTTATCAAATCATAAAAGAAAACAACAAATATTTACATACATAAACCAATGTTTCTATTACTAAATTATTAATTCATAAAAGCAAATAATTTATATAAAAGAAATTAAACATAAAATAAATGATTCAAATAATTAATCATATATATAATTACTCATCATGAATAACTAAAAATATGTATCTTAAATAATAAAATATATAAATTAATAAAACTATAAAAATATTCATACAATCAATATACAAATAATAATGAATATACATCATTTAAACAACAACTCACATAAAATAAGTGATTCAAGAAAATAACATATATATAATTACTTACCATAAATAACTAAAAATATACATTATTTAAACAAGAACTCGTATAAAATAATTGATCATCACATCAAATAAGGGATTCAAATAATTAGTCATATATATAATTATTCATCATACCCATCCTAAAGAGATCATCGAGGATGGAAATGAATGGTGATAGTGTGTGTGGGAGGGCAAGCTAGGGCACACAAGCCCTAGCTTACAGGCTCAAGCTTTTGAGTGCATAGGGGATTTGTAAGACAATAAGGGGTCGAGGGGATTGGGTCTTCCTCTACATTTTTTTCTTTCTGGTTTTACACTAGCTAGGAGGCACTCTGTGGTGCGGGTGCTGGTGTGCAGGGTCCAAGGGCTTCCAATGCTAGGTTTGTCTTTTGGGTGCCCTCTAGTTTATTTTACCACATATTGGGATGTTCTTCTCCTTTGTGGTATTGCCCTGGTGGTGTTACGCCTATTTGGAGTTACTACTTTGGATTCGACATGGTGTGAGGGGCATTTTGAGCCCTCACTCATCTGGTATAAATGGCTTTGAATGTGCCCTTGGATATGGTGGGTCATGCTTCTCCCATGGCTGGGGAGGATGTCAAAAAACCCTTTCAATCTACATCTAGATCAGATGTGGTCCGAAATGGTTCTCTTAAATTGCCAAAGGTAAATGCATACTTGGAGAGGGCCCAAGAGCGGTTGGTTTTAGTAATGCAATCAGAGTTGGTAGCTGAGGATATTACTTACTTATGCAAGCATGTTTTGATTTGTAATTTTATGGGTATGAGGGTTTCTCTCCCATTTCTAGATACATGGATTCGTAAGACATGGAACCTAAAAGGAGATTTTGATATTTTGATGGCTGTAAATCAGTTCTTTATGGTGGAATTTTCATGTGTCTCGAATCAGAATAAGGCCTTTGAAGGGGGCCCATACTTTTATAACCAAGTGGGTCTCTTCATCAAACCATGGCATGTTGGGTTTAACTCAGTGGAGGAGTTACCTACTAAAACCCTAGTTTGGGTCCGTCTTCCTTGGCTACCACTTGAATGCTAGAGAAGTGATATATTGTAGTCGCTTGTATTGTTGCTTGGAAAACCTATTGGCACTTCCTAACAAACTTTGAATAAGAATTTTTTTTCTTATGCTAGGGTCTTTGTTTAAATTGATTTAAGCCAACCACTTCTAGATTCTATTAATATGACTATTGGGTCTTGCTCTTGGACTCAACCATTAGATTATGAGACATTACCTTTTAGGTGTTGGCTATGTCATGAATATGGTCATCTTCAGTGAAGGTGTCCTTGAGCTTCTAGTGTAACAGTTTCAAGTAATGCTCTTACTTAGCCTGATTTGAAAATAGACAAGGGTAAATCCCCCATGCAGGGAGGTGGCACTGATAAATATGGTGGTATTATGGTTAAGTCTCATAATCATGGTTGAGGCTTGAAGAGATCCCTCAAGGATACGCAGGAGGGGGAAACCTTCAACCAATTTGAGACATTGGAGTATTTAGTCCAAGAGGAGGGTTTCCAAGTGGACTTACAAGCAATAGTTGGATATTTTAGTGAGGTTGTTCATGGGGATCAGTCTAATGTGATTCCTAGTTTAGATTAGCTTGGGGAGCAAGGTACTCAGATGGACACTGAAATGGCTCTTCCAGCTCCTATTCAAGGAATGATAGATTTGGTGCTAGAAGCCTTTGGTGGCTCTCTTGGTGTTTGTGGTGTTCTACCTAAAGTGAGGGTTACTCCAGATTTAAGAAAAAGTATGGCTCCTTCTCCATCCTTGGGTTTACAGAAAAAAACCTTAAAAAAGGGGCTCCTGAGAAAGCCCTTAGGGTTGGTAGAAAAAAGGACTTGGAAAAGGTAAAGCTAACTAGTGATACATTGGTTGAGTTGATTTTGGTGAATACTATTGATGTTCACTTCTCCCAACCCCAATGATGATTGTGCTCTCTTAGAATGTGAGTGGAACAAATAGCATCCCTAGGCAAAAGGCTATTCGGGACTTGGTTTGTATTCACTCTCTAGATGTGGGGTTTCTTCAAGAAATTAAGTTATCAATTGATTGTATGATGATTGTGGCTTTCAAGATTTGTAATTGTGGTTAGTGTCAATAAGTTGGTGCTCTGGGTAGCTTTGGTGGTGTTACATGCTTATGGGACCCACGTAGAGTCAGACCGATTTGGTGGTATTCTTGCAGAGGTTTGATTTCTTGTGTTGCTTCTCATCTTGAGTCTGGCAAGATAATACTCCTTTCTAACATCTACGCACCAGCCGACCTTCATGGTAAGGTAAAGTTGTGGGGTTTTTGTCAGATATGTGAGGACTTTGGATCCTTATCTCCCATAGATTCTAGCGGGGGATTTCAATTCCATTATTTCTTTGGAAGAGAAAAGGGGAGGCATTGCTCACTTAGAGCCTTCTTATTATCTCTTGCAGGTTAATGTGGCTCTCTTGAATTTGTTTGACATCAAGCCTATCAATCGGGTATTTACTTGGAGTAATAGGAGATGTGGAGATGCTACTATCTCTGAATGTCTAGATAGATATTTAGTGTCTAGTTTCTAGTTGGGGGATAGGTGGTTGACTAGCTCTAAGATTTTGGATGGGCAGGGCTCTGATCATTGGCCAATCAAACTTCTTGCTGAGCTTCCCCAATGTTGTGTAAAGTAGTCTTTTAAGTTTCAACTCATGTGGTTAAGAGATGACTCCCTCCATGATCTTCTTCTTGTTTGGTGTAATTTGAGGATGTCATCACATGGGACCACTATGTAGTCCTCCAAGAGTCTCAAATATGTGAAATATAGGTTAAAACTACGGAATAGGCAATACTTTGGTAATATTTTCCAAGCAAAATAATCTGCTCAAGCTCATTTAGACTCAATCACTAGGCAGATTCGTAACCAAGGCCTCACTGAGGATTTGGGTTTGATTTCTCCTCCTCTCTCCTTGTATTCAACTCCAACTCTTTGATTTGATTTTTTATATTATCTTGGAACAACTTATCTTTAAGGTGGTGAAGACCATTATCATAATAGATAGGACAAGGTCCATTTTGTCTTACCTTATAATCTTCCAAATTATGTTTCATCTACATGACTTATTTGTAACAAGAGGAAGCTACTATATACTTAGCTTCTAAAATTGATAGAGACACTGAGGCTTGATTATTGCTTATCCAAGACACCCAACATTCTCTCATGAATAAGACCCCACCACTGGTACTCCTCCTATCATCTACACATCTTACCCAATATGCATCAGGTGGGAGATAGTTATACTTCTTTCTAAAATATTGATTTACTAAAATATTCATTCATAAAAGCAAAACAATTTAGATAAAAAAAATTAAACATGTAATAAGTAATTCAAATAATTAATCATATAAAAGTGATTCAAATAATTAAAAAACATATATTAAATTATAAAACATATAAATTAATTAATCTAATAAAAATATTCATATAATCAATATACAAATAAATAATGAATATACATCATTTAAATAAGAACTCGTACCAAACAAAAAAAGCCATTAAAAAACTCAAGCGTGCTCTAATAAAAATAATAATACAATCACACAAATATAAACTAATATTGATATTACTAAAATATTCATTCATAAATGTAAAACATTTTAAATAAAAGAAATTAAACATATAATAAGTAATTTAAACAATTAATCATATATAAGTGATTCGAACATATATATAAGGTATCTAAAAAAATAAAAGATATAAATTAATAAAACTATAAAATATCTATATAATCAATATACAAATAAATAATGAATATACATCACTTAAACAAAAACTCGTACCAAACAAGAAAATCCATTCAAACAACCAAGCATACTCTAATAAAAATAGTAATAGGTGTAAATAAATATCAAACAAATATTTCAATATATTAAAATAAGTAAATATTAAATTAAAAATATAATCAAATAAAAATTTATTAAATCATAAAATAAAACAACAAATATTTACATACATAAACCAATGTTTCTATTACTAAATTATTCATTCATAAAAGTAAACAATTTATATAAAAGAAATTAAACATAAAATAAATGTTTCAAATAATTAATCATATATATAATTACTCATCATGAATAACTAAAAATATGTATCTTAAATAATAAAATATATAAATTAATAAAACTATAAAAAATATTCATACAATCAATATACAAATAATAATTAATATACATCATTTAAACAACAACTCACATAAAATAAGTGATTCAAGAAATTAACATATATATAATTACTTACCATAAATAACTAAAAATATACATTATTTAAACAGGAACTCGTATAAAATAATTGATCATCACATCAAATAACCTATTCAAATAATTAACATGTATATAATTACACATCATAAATAACTAAATATATACATCATTGAGACAACTCACGTAAAATAATTGATTCAAATAATTAATCATATATATAATTATTCATCATACCCATCCTAAAGAGAGCATCGATGATGGAAAAAAATGGCACTAACATGTGTGGGAGGGAAAGCTAGGGCACGTGAGCCCTAGCTTACAGGCTCAAGCTTTTCAGTGTGTAGGGGATTTTTAAGATAGCAGGGGGTTGAGGTGATCGGGTATTCCTCTACATTTTTTTCTTTCTAGTTTTAAACTGGTTGGGAGGTGCTCTATGGTGTGGGTGGTGGTGTGTAAGGTCCAAGGGATTCCAATGCTGGGTTTGTTTTTTGGGTGCCCTCTGGTTCATTTTACTGCATGTTGGGGGGTTCTTCTCCTTTGTGGTATTGCCCTGGTGGTGTTGCGCCTGTTTGGAGTTGCTACTTTGGATTCAACATGGTGTGGGGGGCATTTTGAACCCTCACTCATCTAGTATAAATGGCTTTGAATGTGCCCTTGGATATGATGGGTCATGCTTCTCCCATGGCTAGGGAGGATACTAAAAAACCCTTTTAGTCTTCTCTAGGATTAGATGTGGTCCGAAATGGTTCTCTTAAATTTCCAAAGGTGAATGGATGCTTGGAGAGGGCCCAAGAACGGTCAGTCTTAGGAATACAATCAAAGTCAGTAGCCAAGGATATTACTTACTTCTGTAAGCATGTTTTGATTTGTAAATTTATGGGGATGAGGGTTTCTCTCCCATTTCTAGATACATCAATTCATAAGACATGGAACCCAGAAGGAGATTTTGATATCTGATGGCTGAAAATCACTTCTTTATGGTGGGATTTTCATGTGTCTCGGATCGGAATAAGGCCTTTGAAGGGGGCCCATACTTTGATAACCAAGTGGGTCTCTTCATCAAACCATGGCATGTTGGGTTTAACTCAGTAGAGGAGTTACCTTCTAAAATCCTAGTTTGGGTTCATCTTCCTCAGCTACCACTTCAATGTTGGAGGGGGAAACCTTCAACCAATTTGAGATGTTTGAGGATTTATTCCAAGAGGAGGGTTTCCAAGTGGAATTACAAGCAACAAATGGATCTTTTAGTGAGGTTGTTCCTGGGGATTAGTCTAATGTGATTCCTAGTTTAGATCAGCTTGGGGAGAAGGGTACTCAGATGGACAATAAAATGGCTCTTCTAGCTCCTATTCAAGGAATGATAGATTTGGTACTAAAAGCTTCTGGTGGCTCTACTAGTGTTGATGGTATTCTATCTGAAGTGAGGGGTACTCCAGATTTAGGAAAAAGTATGGCTCCTTCTCTAGCCTTGGATTTACAACAAAAAAACTCTTAAAAAAGGAGATCCTAAGAAAGTCCTTAAGGTTGGTAGAAAAAAGGACTTGGAAAAGGTAAAGCTAACTAGTGAGACATTGGTTGAGTTGATTTTGGTTAATACTATTGATGTTCACTTCTCCCAACCCCAACGATGATTTTTCTCTCTTGGAATGTGAGGGGAACGAATAGCATCCCTAGGCAAAAGGTTATTCGAGATTTGGTTCGTATTCACTCTCCAAATGTGGTGTTTCTTCAAGAAACTAAGTTAACAGTTGATAGTATGATGAGTGTGGATTTGAAGATTTAGAGTTGTGGTTAGTATCAATATGTTGGTGCTCTTGGTAGATCTGGTGGGGTTGCATGCTTATGGGACCCACATAGAGTCAGACCAATTTGGTGGTATTCTTGCAGAGGTTTGATTTCTTGTGTTGCTTCTCATCTTGAGTTTGGCAAGATAATACTCCATTCTAACATCTATACTCCAACTGACCTTCATGGTAAGGTAAAGTTGTGGGGTTTTGTCAGATATGTGAGGACTTTGGATCCTTATCTCCCATGGATTCTAACAAGGGATTTTAATGCCATTATTTCTTTGGAAGAGAAAAGGGGAGGCATTGCTCACTTGGAGCCTTCTTCTAATCTCTTATAGGTTAATGTGGCTCTCTTGAATTTGGTTGACATCAAGCTTGTCAATGTGGTATTTACTTGGATTAATAGGAGATGTGGGGATGCTACTATCTCTGAATGTCTAGATAGATTTTTAGTGTCTAGTTTCTAGCTGGGGGACAGGTGGTTGACTAGCTCTGGGATTTTGGATGGGTGGGGCTCTGATCATTGACCAATCAAAATTCTTGCTGAGCTTCCCCAGTGTTGTGTAAATCAGTCTTTTAAGTTTCAACTCATGTGGTTAAGAGATGAGTCCCTCCATGATCTTCTTCTTGTTTGGTGGAATTTGGGGATATCGTCACAGGGGACCACTATGTACTCCTCCAAGAGGCTCCAATATGTGAAATATAGGTTAAAAATATGGAATAGGCAATACTTTGGTAATATTTTCCAAGAAAAATAGTCTGCTCAAGCTCATTTGGACTCAATCACCAGGCAAATTCATAACCAAGGCCTCACTGAGGATTTGGGTTTGCTGGAAGCTACGGCTGTGAAGAAAGTTGAGGAATGGCAATTATGTGAGGAATCTTTTTGAAAACAAAAGTCCCAAATCAAGTGGCTTTAGGTGGGAGATAGCTATACTTATTTCTTCCATAATTCAGTAAAATATAGGAGATAAGTTAATGTCAGCTCTTCTCTCAAGACTTTGAATGGGGAGATTATCTCCTCTGCTTCTATTTCTGTTGAGACTGTCGTTTCTTTTCTATCCTACTATATGAGGATTCCCTTCCTGTGGAGGAGGATGAAGTTGATATTTTAAATAGTATTCTTCCATTAGTCACCAGTGAAATGAATGCTTCCTTACTTCTTCCCATTTATTTTTTTGAGCTTGAAACTATTGTGTTCCAGATGAAAAAGGGAAAAGCCCCAGGGCTTGATGGTTTCCCAGTTGAGTTCTACCAAGAGTTCTGGGAAGTGATTAAATTAGATTTGTTGGAGGTCATTCAGGAAACTTTCATGAATAAACAAATTCTGAAATCCATGAACGCTACCTTCCTTTCTCTCATCCCAAAGAAGGATGGGACTAATTCTCTAGATCCCTTTAGGCCCATTGCCTTATGTAATGTGGTTTATAAGATTATTATGAATTTGATTGCTGAGTGGTTTAAACCTTGGCTAAGCAGGCTAATTTTTGAAGAGCAAGGGGTTTTATGGTTGGTAGGTAGATTATGGATGGGGTTTTCATTGCCATTGAGATGATTCATTATATGGATTTTTCTAAAGAGAAAGGCATATTTATTAGGCTGGAAATGGCTAAAGCTTATGATTGGGTTAAGTGGGCCTTATTATTTAAGATTCTGGGAGAATTTGGTTTTGTTGGTGATTGGATTGAGTGGGTCAAGAGTTGTGTTACTTCTTCTTCCTATTCAGTGCTAATTAAATGGTGAGTCGAAGAAGTTGTTTAGTGCTTCTAGGGGGCTCAGATAAGGGGACCATTTATCCCCCTATCTATTCATCTTATTGGCGGAGGCTTTGGGGAGGTTTATTAGAACCAAGGTGGAGACTGGTTTGATTAAGGGATGGAGCTTTGGAAATAATATTCCCCCTCAGTCACATTTGTAGTTTGTTGATGACATGGATCTAATGGGCAGCACCAAGGTTGAAGAGGCCTCCAGTTGGCGCAAGGTTCTGGATTATTATTTAGCTACATTAGGTCAGATAATTAATGAGAGGAAGTATTTTATTTACTTCTTTCATACTCTATGGGCTATTCAAAGGATAATTATAGGTATCCTTCACT
>JARHVA010001903.1:2767500-2785000 GCA_037957365.1 Torreya grandis | reverse complement strand
TTCAGGTTTACCACATCAAAAGGGAAAAAATCTCTCCTCTCATCAAGGGGAGGTTCCCCATAAGTATGAATGGGCTATATATATGCTAATCTACTATAAATAGGCTAAAAATTACACTCATGGGTATGATAACACCATCCATCTCTTTTTTTTAGAGATGATGTTCACCAATCAAGGGATAAATCCTGATGAAATGATAAAAGGCACTCCTCTTCTATAAGAAGTGTTGTTCAATAGACAACAGTGACCTCTCAGGTAGTGACAAGTAACTGTAATAGGGCACAGTAACACAGCAAAATGAAATGTAGCACAAAGTCTCCACCTCAACTACCAAAGAGTGAAATACAAAGGTTAATGAGGGCACAAAGTCATCCTAAGATCCTTTACACAAAAATATAAAATAGACAAACTAAAGACAATTATGGTAGCACAAAGTCTCTCCACACCTAGCTTGAGGACACCTTCCTGATTACTTTCACTAATTCTACTTATTTAATTAAATGGACAAAAAATGTATTAAGAAAATAGATATATGAATAATTTCCCCAACAACCAAGCTATTCTAGCACAAAGTCTGAAAAGTCACTTGTTCTCTTATTCAAATAATAAAATATGATCAACAATTTAAGCTCAAAGTCTCAGTAATGCATTTCAATTTGGGTAGAGTTTTGTTTTTGATAACAGAGAGATCTCCTTAAAATAATAAGAGAGAGTCATTTATATAGTACTCCAAGAAAGACTTGGGCACTTTGTTTCACAAAAATGATGGCCTATGATGTATTCAATGCCTTAAATGCATTTTAAATTCTGTCCATGGGATATGCTGGAATCAAGCATCAGTTTTTAATATGGGCCGCCTGATGTGTTTCCTAATGTGTGCACAGTTGTTCACTTTACTCAATGTATAAAAATAGACCACACCATTGAATGTTCATGCTCTTCGATGTCCATTTTGTGGGTTACTTCACCTTCTAGAAACATATCCCATGCATATATATTTATGATCTTTGTCCATCATTTCTCCTTTCCTTGTTGTATTCTGAGTTCTCAAGCACATTATTCCTAATGAAGGGACAGGTGGTTCTTTCTAATGTGAAACATGTGAGGACACTTGGAAGCATCTGTTTAACTTATAGAAGCTTAAGATATCCTTTGAGAGTCTTGTGAAAGATGACACATGGCGGCTTTCACTGAGTTTTTAGAAACACTATAGAAACATGAGGGACTCTTTTGGATTCACACAGATGATGACACTTGGCACACTCCACTTAGCTTAGCAACCCACCCAGAGCCCCCACCACAGTCCTTTCTTAATAATGAAATAAAAAGAAGAAATGGCAGGTGTTGACAATTGGTGCTTTCCATCAAGTTTTATGAGGGACATGTGGTGACTTCCACTATATTTAGAAAAACACATTAAAACCTTCCACAGTTGCCACTTGGTGCCCTCCACATAAATCTGAGAGAAACTTATTTCTGCATCTTTATTTAAAAGTTGACAGATGTTTCATTATCTTAAATTTGATGTCCATAGGGATGTCAATGGTTCAATCGCTTCCCTGGTTCAATCACTTTCTCAGTTTAATCGCTTTCTTGGTCTTTGATTGAACCATACCTTTGTCTAGCATTTCCTTTGATCTTTGAACTAATGTTCTCTACCCTCTACAAGGGAACTTGCCCTTAGTTCACTATCCTCCACAAGGGTGCTTCGGCCTTAGTTCATTGGGGCACTCCCTTTAATCGAACGCTTGAACCGACTGATTGAACCAACTTTGGTTCCACGGTTTAACAGTTTAATCTTGCATTCCGCTCATTCAATTGACCGCTTGAACTAATCACTTTAAACTGATCTCATTGAACCTTTAAACTTTTGAACATGTTGAACCTTTGAACCATTTTGGTTCAAGGTTCAATCAGTTCATTGGTTCATCCTTTGTTTCATCATTTCTCTATTTTTCTAAGTACCTTGATCCATTTGAATCCATTGAACTCGTTGAACCTATTAAATCCATTGATCCCATTGAACTAATTTGGTTCAAGGTTCAATGGTTCAACAGTTCATTCCTTTATTCTTTGAAGCCTTCTTTTCTTCACTACCTTCTGCAAGGGCACTTGGTCTTTGGTTCACTGTCCTTCGCAAAAGCACTTGGTCTATTCACTTTGGGGCACTCCTTTTAACCACCCGATCAAACAGACCAATTGAACTAACTTTGGTTCAACGATTCAACGGTTCAATCTTTTGTTCACTTGACCGCTTGAACTAACTTCATTGAACCAACTGCTTTGAACTAATCGCTCATTAAACCTTTAAACTTTTGAACCCATTAAACCTTTGAACCATTTTGATTCAAGGTTCAACGGTTCAATGGTTCAATTTTTCTTCTTTTCGCTAAGTCTTTTGAAGTCATTGAACTTGCTGAAGTGGTTGAACTTTGAACTTTTGTTGAAGTGCTTAACTCTCTAAGCTTGCTGATGTCATTGAACCTTTGAACCTGTTGAACCTTTCAACCTTTTTGAAGTGGGGTTGAATGGTTGAATGGTTCAATCCTTTGTTTGAATCTTGGTGAAGAACATTTTTGGTTAAACCAAGGCATTGAACCTGTCCTAAAAATGCCCAAGTGTTGAGAGCTTGTTTCTTTCCTGAAGAGTCCATAGAAATGAACCTGTAGAGCTGGTAGAGTCTGTAGAAATGAGTCCATATATTTAAGCCAACAAAATCCATAGATTCAAGCTTGAAAATTCCATATATTCAATCCTACAAAGTCCATAGATTTAAGCCTGCAAAGTCCATAGATTTAAGCTTGTAGAGTCCATAGATTTAAGCCCATAGAGTCCATAGATTCAAAAAAGGCTTGAATAATAAAGCATTTGAATGCTTAGAATAATTTTTTTGAGAAAGGGAGAGAGAATTTTGATACTGTAAGACCAAAATAGTTCATATGTTGTCCCAAAGATGAGAAGTCTATTTTTGGAGACAACAGTTAGCTCCAGTTGGATAACTTCCTTCACATGAAAACTTGGAACAGGTGAGGGGAGTAGAAACTAGAATCTTCAGTGCCTTGAAGTATGCCATTGGGCTATGAAGTCGTGCTAAGCAACAAGAAAGTAAGGTGTCAAAAATGAAAATGAAAAGGAAAATCACAAAAAAGAACTAAAGACTGTACAAATATACATATGTACAGATGATCTCATCTGATACTTCAAGAGTTGAAGTGCTTCAGATGCTGCCCATGGTACATATAATGATCACTCATCATAAATAAAAAAATATCATACGTATCTATCATCCATATAATTACTCATTATAAATAATGAAAATAATTATCATACATAATATTATTCACTATAAATGATAAAAAAATATCTTACATAATAAATCATACAAATTAATAAACAAATATATGAAAGTATAAAAGTATATGATTATTTATTAAAAGTAAAAACAAATAACACACACACACAAAATATATGATTTAAATAATTAATTTTATAAATGTGATTACTCATCATGAATGGTACTTATAATTATCACTCATCATAAATAAATAAAATATCATACATATCTATCATCTATATAATTACTCATTATAAATAATGGAAACAATTATCATACATAATATTATTCACTATAAATGATAAAAAAACATCTTACATAATAAATCATACAAATTAATAAATAAATATATGAAAGTATAAAAGTATATGATTATTTAGTAAAATTAAAAACAAATAACACACACACTCAAAATATATGATTCAAATAATTAATTTTATATATGTGATTACTCATCATGAATGGTACATATAATTATCACTCATCATAAATAAAAAAAATATCATCCATATAATTACTCATTATAAATAATGAAAGCAATTATAATACATAATATTATTCACTATAAATGATAAAAAAAAAATCTTATATAATAAATCATACAAATTAATAAACAAATATATGAAAGTATATAACATTATACAAACACTAACACTATATGATTATTTATTAAAAGTAGAAATAAAATAATTTACATTTTTTAACAAATAATTTACATATATATATATATATATATATATATATATATATATATATATATATATATATATATATATATATATATATAAAAATAAATTATTCAAATAATTATTATATACAATTAATTAATTTATAATATGTGATTACTAATCATAAATGGTACATATAATTATCACTCGTCATAAATAAAAAAACATATCATACATATCTATCATACATATAATTACTCATTACGAATAATGAAAACAATTATCATAAATAATATTACTCACTATAAATGATAAAAAACAATTTACATAATAAATCATACAAATTAATAAACAAATATATAAAACTATAATAGTATAAACATTATAAAAACACTAACACTATATGATTATTTAATTAAAGTAAAAATAACTAATTTACATTTTTTAACAAATAATTTACAATTTTCGTATAAAATTATCTTATGATCAATGTAAAAACAAGTAATGATCATTTAAACAAACATGCATTCTAAAAACAAAAATGTATTTAAATAAATATTTTGATAATTAATATAAACATATATATAAATATAGTGATTTGTATAAACAATAGTTAAGTGCAAACATATTCATTCTTTTAAACAAACATTCTATCAAACAAGTAATTGTTTAACAAATGAAACAAACGTACACTAAGTCATTTAAATGTCCCATATGAATGTGTTATTAACACTCTATAATTTAGTTCTTGAAAGCTAAAGAAGAAATCTATTGGCATCAAAAATCAAGAAAAACCTGGCTCAAGGAAGAAGATAAGACTATTAAGTATTTCCATCACTTGACTTCCAAGAACCATCATTAAACTAAAATTTTTTTAGTCAAGGGAGATGGTTGGGTTCTTTATAAAGAAGAAAAATAATTTGCTCTTCATGAGTGATAAATAAATAGAAGTCTTACATAATAAATCATATAAATTAACAAAATCATAAAAATACTCATATAATCAATATACATATGGATAATATGTACATCATAAATAATATGTACAACATAGAAGAAGCCAACAAATATTTACATGCATAAACCAGTGTTTCTATTACTAAAACATTCATTCATAAAAGCAAACAATCTATATTTAAAATAAATTAAATATAGAGTAAATGATTCAAATAATTAATTATATTCACACATTTATATATACTCATCATAAATAATTAAAACCAATATTTTTATTACTAAAACATTCAAACGCAAAAAGTAAACTATATATATATATATATATATATAACTAAAACCAATATTCTTATTACTGAAACATTCATTCACAAAAGTAAACAATCTAAATTTTTTTTTAAGAAAATCTAGAATAAATGATTCAAACAATTGATCATATATATGATTATTCATCATGAATAATTAAAAATATGTATGTTAAATAATAAATGATCATTATATGTTTGTAAAATGCATATTTATTTAAATGATCATTGTGTGTTTTTATGTAAATATGTACTTTCTTGTGTGATTATTTTTTGTTATTATTCATTCTATGTTTATTTATTTAAATGTATGGATACTTTACAATATTATAATATTTTAAAATGGTTAATTACATCAAGTGGGTGGTTGTCCAAAAATAAGGATGATGGTGTAAAAAATGCTACTTTACCATCCCCTAAAGTACAAATCCCAATAAATACCAAAAAGTGATAAAGCCAAGATTGTGTCCCAAATAAATTTGCCAACATGGATACTCCTCAATCTTTAGTATTAAATTAAATATGCATTTCATACACCTAATCAATGTAAAAAATCAGGTTTTCATCAGAAAATAATAATATATTTACACGTAACTATAGTTTGTACAAATCATTATATACGAATTTGTTTAAAAAATTTATTATATATATCTATTATTTGTACAAATTACTCTATAACTATCTATTTAAATACTTTTTTTTTTGTAGAATGAATGTTTGTTTAAATGATCGTTGTTTGTTTATACATTAATCATTTAGATATTTTAATATTAGAGTGTAGATGATGATCATTATTTTTTTTAAATAAGCACCAAGGTTGATGGGTCTCTTGCCTTATATTATAAATGAAAAATTTATAGAATAATCACTGACCATCAAAAATTTCAAAGATAAATAGAAATACTTTGAGAAACAAAGCCACCATGTGGCAGCAAAAATATAGTTGTAGGTACTAAATTTACCAACTAGACATAAAAGGTCAAACAAAAAACATAGAGAAACCAAAATGATATCCTTCCACCTGTAAACTAAATAGCCATGATACTCAACCATCCACCTCATCTTCTAGCTTACTTTAGGAACCACTACACATTTCTCACTAATCATAGCCCAACAAAACCAACCTTTCTTCCCACCTACAGACATCACTACTCAATTTCTCACCAAATGGCCAAGCATAGCCACTATTATTTTATGATGAGGGTCACAACTGATATATGATAGAGAATATCATTAAGGTTTGTCCATCATTTGACATAAAAAAGACACCACCTCCACTATTTCTCGTTAGTGGTGAGCTTCCTTCCAAAGTTCAAGCCCTGCAATGGGATATTGAGCCTACTCCCAAGGAGAGGATATGAATTGCCCACCTTCCAATAGAGGATGAAGGGAACTTCTTCTCCAAATCTTTTGACATACTCAATATAGAAATAAATAGAATTTTAAGGTCCTTAAAACCAAAAATTAGAATAAACCCAAATCCATTATTGCCTGAGAAAGGGCACCCCTAAAATGGGTCAGCGTTGAAATTTTCTACCAAATGCTCTAACAAACATTTTCTGTGTATCAAAGCCATGAAGAAATCCAAAACCCTAACAACTGGATTCTTTTCTTAAACCATAACTAAGATGTTTGAAATAAATATCTCAACAATATTGAGTTCACTCTGCTTAGAGCACTTTCCACTAGATACTCTTCACCTAGAGTAAAGATTATTGCTTACAATATTTCTTCTATTGAGGCCACCAAAAAAATGTTCTTGAGGTGTGCTCTTGTTGCACCTCCATAAAATGTTATCTCCCTAATAGTACCTCCCCATGAATAGCTGGTATCCTGAGCACTTAAGCTATATTTTGATCCATTCCTACATCCTTAGCAAAAGAGAATTTTAGAGCAAGAATGCAACACAAAGTATTGAAAGTAAGCAAGATAAGTCTCTTGAATAAATGACTTCATTAATGATTATCATTCCTCAATGCTCATTCACCACCACCACCTTCTATTCACATTCAAGAGAGCAAAAAAACAAGGAGCTAAATTTTCACTGATTAAGATCCTAAAATTATATTAGATATGCCTTCAAACTCCTCTCATGCCCCTCTATGATTATCATCAATGATTGATGCATTTGGGTCAATTCCATAATTGGCGAGAAAATACATTGTGATATTAGCTATCTTGAAACAATGAAAACCTTCTCATGCATTAAACTCCTCAAGACATTCCCAAGCTTTAGAAAGAATGTTTTCCAAGTTCTATGTAGAGGTTGATGATTTCTTTAAATTCAAAATTATTATTTACAAATCCCCTTCCACCTAAAGTATTATAATAACACACTAAAATGTCAGAGCTAAGCTATAAGGTTTGAAATTTTGCTTCATTATTTGTGCCATCCTTCAATTTCTTAGACACAAAAATAATAAGGGAATCACAAAAATATTTGATGATGCAACCAACCTAGAAACCACTACGGTTGCCCCTAGAGGCCCCATCAAAATTCAATTTGAACCAACCAAGAGAGAAGGACACCGTTTTGTTGCATTCTTTCGATTTTATTTTTCAAAAACTACTATTGACCCATTAACAACATGATGATCATCATTTGTTTTTTGATGTAAAAATTAAAGCATACAAAGATATAATTAGCCATTTTATAATATAGTTATAAACATTTTAATAATAGAGTGTAGATGATGATCATTTTTTGTTTGTACATTGATCTAAAAATTAATGCACAAACAAAGATATAATTAACCATTTTATAAAATATTAATGTGAGTAAAAAAAAATTTGACATACAATATAAATTTACATACAAGTATTTATACATGAAAAAATAAACAAAAGCTGAATAATACAAACAAACAAATATATATTAAATCATACAATACACAAATAAATTATCATTTAGAAAAGATGAATTATATTTTTAATAATTATTTAATACATCAATCTAATTTGAAATATTATATACATTACCATAAAGTGTGAGTGTGTGTGTGTGTGTGTGTGTGTGTGTGTGTGTGTGTGTGTGTGTGTGTGTGTGTGTGTGTGTGTGTGTGTGTGTGTGTGTGTGTGTGTGTGTGTGTGTGTGTGTGTGTGTGTGTGTGTGTGTGTGTGTGTGTGTGTGTGTGTGTGTGTGTGTGTGTGTGTGTGTTTGTGTGTGTGTAATGATCGTTTAAACAAACACTAATCATTTATACAATGATGCATTCTACAAACAAAAAAATTTGGTAGAACATATACAATCTAATAAAAAAATATTAATATAATCCATGTACAAACAAAAAATAAGGATTTATACAAACAATACTACAATCATTTATATAAAACATATATATACATTCTATTTATACAATTGTATAAATAATAATTATGTGCAATCATATTCATTCTTTCAAATAAATATTCTATCATTAAAAATTAATATAAACATAAATATTTCTAAATACATATTCATAAAATAAATGCTTATAGAAAAAATGTCTATATAATCCATGTACAAACAAACAATAAGGATTTATACAAACAATAATACAATAATTTATATAAAACATATATATACATTCTATCTATAAAATTGTATACACAATAATTATGTGCAATCATAATCATTCTTTCAAATAAATATTCTATCATTAAAAATTAATATAAACATAAATATTTTTAAATAAATACTCATAAAAGAAATTCTTATAGAAACATACAATGAATAATACAAAAACATGTAGTATAACAAATCGGTCAAGAAGTGCTTAACTCATACATAAAAATACTTATATGACGTACTAAACTAATGATCACATAGAAAATATTCAAATATATATACAATAATTTATTTGATTAAGCATTATTTGTCACATATTTTACAAGTTAAAATGATGTCTAATTATAATAATTCAAACAAATTACTATATAAAAAATAGAGATATAAACTATTTTAAAACATAATGATATAAATAAAATAATCATCATACAATTACAAATTCAAATACAAGTATCCATACATTAAAATAAATAAATATAAAATGAATAATACAAACAAAAGCATATATTGAATAACATAAGAGTGGGCACATTTACATAACAAATAAATATAAAATGAATAATGCAAGCAAAAACTTATATTAAATAACATAAGAGCATGCACATTTACATAATAAAAGTGTATATGTAGATATCATTCTAAAACTATTCATTCATAAAAGCAAGCATTTTACTGACAAGCAAGTAAACATATAATACAAATAAATAATTAATATTTTAACACAAATAAAGAGATATTTATATCAAACATTCATTCTATGAATAAACAAATATCTAATGTAAATTATGTGTGTGTGTGTGTGTGTGTGTGTGTGTGTGTGTGTGTGTGTGTGTGTGTGTGTGTGTGTGTGTGTGTGTGTGTGTGTGTGTGTGTGTGTGTGTGTGTGTGTGTGTGTGTGTGTGTGTGTGTGTGTGTGTGTGTGTGTGTGTTTGTTTGTGTGTGTGTGTGTGATTTAAACAAATTTTAATACAATTATTTGTACAAAAATAAATAAATATATAAAATAAATCATTTAAAAAGTTCTATACAATGATTTATACAACAAACATATTCATTATTTCAAACATGCATTCTACCATTTAAAAATTAATGCATACAAAAAATATATATAATTATATAAGTGAAAAATTTAACATACAATATACATTTACGTACATCCATACATTAAAATAAATAAACATCTATGGAATCACACAAAAAGCACACATAAAAAGTGTTTTCTAAAGACAGAATCCTAATGAAAGCAAGTATTCTACATACAATCAAATAAATAATCAATTACATCTTGAATTACAAAATATTTTTTACACATCTTGACTTACATAATCTTTTTTATACAAATAAATAAATATTTAATTTATAGAAATACTTTTAACAAAAAAATAGATCTATATATCATTTAAACAAGTTCTTAATTTGTACAAACAATAGTTACTTGTAAACATATTCATTCTTTAAATAAAACATTTTACCATTTAAAAATTAATGCATACAAACAAAAATATAATTAACCATTTCAAAATATAATAGTGTAAGTTTTAAAAAAGATTACATACAATATAGTATTCATACATTAGAATAAATAAACATAGAAGGAATAATACAAATAAATAAACAATTATTAAATAACATAAGAAAATGCATTTTACATACAAACAAGTAAATATACAATTTTCAAATAAATGATCAGTTACACATCATGAATTATACAATAATTTTTATACAAAAAGAGAGAGTTAATACATCAATCTAACTTGATAGGTCACATACAATAAATAAGCATATATTGAATCACACAAGAAAATGCATTTTACATAAAATCAAGTATTCTACATACAAACAAATAAATAATCAAATACACATCTTGAATTATAAAATATTTTTTATACAAATAGAAAGACATTTAATACATCAATACAACTTCATATAGATCATATACACATTACTATAAAAATATTTATATGATCAGTAAACAAATAAATAAAAATCATTTAAACAAACATGTGCTCTACCAACAAATAATTAATTTGTACGTCCAAATATATATACAATTAAATAATCAACTAAACAAATAATCAACTAAAAATCCAAATAAAAATATATCATTTGAATAAATTGTTAATTTGTTACAAACATATAATCAATTAAACAAATAATCAAATAAAAATATATCATTTAAACAAATTATTAATTTTTATGAACAGTAACTAGTTGCAAACATACTCATTATTTCAAAGAATCATTCTACCATTTAAAAATTAATGAATACAAAGATTAACCATTTTATAATACAGTAATGTGAGTTAAAAAAAAGCATTCTACATACAATATAAATTTACATACAAGCATCCATACATTAAAATAAAATTAAAAAAATGAATAATACAAACAAACAAAGATATATTAAATCACACAAAAAAATGCATTTTACAAACACATAAGTACACATAATAAACAAATAACCATTTACACATTATGAATTTCATAATGATAGTTTTTAAACAAATAAAGAGATAATTTTTATAACTTGATAAATGATATACATTTTCCCATAAAAATATCTATACAATCACTATAAAGAACAAATCTACTATAAAATTATTTATATGACCAATGTAAAAACAAACAATGATTATTTAAAATAACATTAATTTTACAAATAAATAAAAATACAATAATTCGTATAATATTAATTTATATAGATATATATATAATTATTTGTATAAATAAATTGTTATCATTATGTAGAAGAAAGAATGATCATTTTAACAAACACTAATCACTAATAAAAATATGCATTTTGCAAACAAACAAATTTGAAAGATCATATACATTCTACCATATAATTATCTATATGATCAATGTACAAACAAACAATGAACATATAAACAAACATGCACTCTACAAATAAATAATAATACAATTATTTGTATAAAACATATATTTATTAATAAACAATAATTATATGCAATCATATTCATTCTTTCCAACAAAGATTATATCATTTAAAAATTAATGCATGCATAAATATATTTAAATACGTATTCATAAAAGAAGTGTTTATATAAACATTCAATAAATAATACAAACTATTAGTTGTATTTAATGCCTTCAATGCATTTTAAATTCTGTCCATGGGATATGCTGGAATCAAGCATCAATTTTTAATATGGGCGGCCTGATGTGTTTCTTAATGTGTGCACAGCTTTTCACTTTACTCAATGTATAAAAATAGACCACACCATTGAATGTTCATGCTCTTTGATGTCCATTTGGTGGGTTGCTTCACCTTCTAGAAACATATCCCATGCATAGATATTTATGATCTTTCTCCATCGTTTCTCCTTTCCTTGTTGTATTTTGAGTTCTTGGGTACTTTATTCTTAATGAAGGGACAGGTGGTGATTTCTACTATGAAATATGTGAGGACACTTGGAAGCATCTGTTTAACTTATAGAAGCTTAAGATATCCTTTGAGAGTCCTATGAAATATGACACATGGCATCTTTCACTGAGTTTTTAGAAACACTATAGAAACATGAGGGACTCTTTTGGATTCACACAGATGATAACACTTGGCACACTCTGCTTACCTTAGAAACTCACCCAGAGCCCCCACCACAGTCCTTTCTTAATAATGAAATAAAATAAGAAATGGCAGGTGTTGACACTTGGTGTTTTCCATCAAGTTTTATGAGGGACATGTGGTGACTTCCACTATATTTAGACAAACACATTAAAACCTTCCACAGTTGCCACTTAGTTCCCTCCACATAAATCTGAGAGAAACTTATTTCTACATCTTTATTTAAAAGTTGACAGATATTTCATTATCTTAAATTTGATGTCAAAAAGGACGTCAATGGTTCAATCACTTCCCTGGTTCAATCACTTTCTTGGTTCAATCACTTTCTCAGTTTAATCACTTTCTTGTTGTTTGATTGAACCATCCCTTTGTCCAGCGTTTCCTTTAATCTTTGAACTAATGTTCTCTACCCTCTGCAAGGGCACTTTCCCTTAGTTCACTACCCTCCACAAGAGTGCTTCGGCCTTGGTTTATTGGGGCACTCCCTTTAACTGACCGCTTGAACCAACTTTGGTTCCACGGTTTAATAGTTTAATCTTGCATTCCGCTCATTCAATTGACCGCTTGAACTAATCACTTTGAACTGATCTCATTGAACCTTTAAACTTTTGAACATGTTGAACCTTTGAACCATTTTGGTTCAAGGTTCAATCAGTTCATTAGTTCATCCTTTGTTTCATCATTTCTCTATTTTTCTAAGTACCTTGATCTATTTTAATCCATTGAACTCATTGAACCTATTAAATCCATTGAACCCATTGAACTAATTTGGTTCAAGGTTCAATGGTTCAATAGTTCATTGCTTTGTTTTTTGAAGCCTTCTTTTCTTCACTGCCCTCTGCAAGGGCACTTGGTCTTTGGTTCACTGTCCTTCACAAGGGCACTTGGTCTCTTCACTTTAGGGCACTCCTTTAAACCAGCTGATCAAACTAACCAATTGAACTAACTTTGGTTCAACGATCCAACGGCTCATTAATCTTTTGTTCACTTGACTGCTTAAACCAACTTCATTGAACCAACTGCATTGAACTAATCGCTCACTAAACCTTTAATCTTTTGAACCTATTGAACCTTTGAACCATTTTGGTACAAGGTTCAATGGTTTAACGGTTCAATCTTTCTTCTTTTCGCTAAGTCTTTTGAAGTCATTGAACTTGCTGAAGTGGTTGAAATTTGAACTTTTGTTGAAGCGTTTAACTCCTTAAGCTTGCTGATGTCATTAAACCTTTGAACCCGTTGAACCTTTAAAACTTTTGGAAGTAGGGTTGAATGGTTCAATGGTTTAATCCTTTGTTTGAATCTTGGTGAAGAACATTTTTGGTTGAACCAAGGCATTGAACCTGTCCTAAAAATGCCCAAGTGTTGAGAGCTTTTTTCTTTCCTACAGAGTTGGCAGAGTCTGTAGAAATGAGTCCATAGATTTAAGCCTACAAAGTCCATAGATTCAAGCCTACAAATTCCATAGATTCAATCTTGCAGAGTCCATAGATTTAAGCCTGCAAAGTCCATAGATTTAAGCTTGTAGAGTCCATAGATTTAAGCCCATAGAGTTGATAGATTCAGAAAAGGCTTTAATAATAAAGCATTTAAAGGCTTAGAATAATTGTTTTGAGAAAGGGAGAGAGAATTTTGATCCTATAGGAGCAAAATAGTTCATATGTTTTCCCAAAAATGAGAAGTCTATTTTTGGGGACAACAGTTGGCTCCAGTTGGGTAACTTCCTTCACATGAAAACTTGGAACAGCTGAGGGGAGTAGAAACTAGAATCTTCAATGCCTTGAAGTATGCCATTAGGCTATGGATTCGTGCTAACCAACAAGAAATTAAGGTGCCAAAAATGAAAAGAAAAAGGAAAAGCACAAAAAAGAACTAAATATTGTACAAATATGCATATGTACAGATGATCTCATCTGATACTTCAAGAGTCGAAGTGCTTCAGATGTTACCCATGGTACATATAATGATCACTCATCATAAATAAAAAAATATCATACGTATCTATCATCCATATAATTACTCATTATAAATAATGAAAATAATTATCATACATAATATTATTCACTATAAATGATAAAAAAATATCTTACATAATAAATCATACAAATTAATAAACAAATATATGAAAGTATAAAAGGATATGATTATTTATTAAAAGTAAAAACAAATAACACACACACACAATATATATGATTAAAATAATTAATTTTATAAATGTGATTACTCATCATGAATGGTACTTATAATTATCACTCATCATAAATAAATAAACTATCATACATATCTATCATCTATATAATTACTCATTATAAATAATGGAAACAATTATCATACATAATATTATTCACTATAAATGATAAAAAAATGTCTTACATAATAAATCATACAAATTAATAAATAAATATATGAAAGTATAAAAGTATATGATTATTTAGTAAAAGTAAAAACAAATAACACACACACTCAAAATATATGATTCAAATAATTAATTTTATAAATGTGATTACTCATCATGAATGGTACATATAATTATCACTCATCATAAATTATAAAAATATCATCCATATAATTACTCATTATAAGTAATGAAAACAATTATAATACATAATATTATTCACAATAAATGATTTAAAAAAATATCTTATATAATAAATCATACAAATTAATAAACAAATATATGAAAGTATATAACATTATACAAACACTAACACTATATGATTATTTATTAAAAGTAAAAAGAAAATAATTTAAATTTTTTAACAAATAATTTACATATATATATATATATATATATATAATAAATTATTCAAATAATTATTATATATAATTAATTAATTTATAGTATGTGATTACTCATCATAAATGGTGCATATAATTATCACTCGTCGTAAATAAAAAAACATATCATACATATCTATCATACAGATAATTACTCATTATGAATAATGAAAACGATTATCATAAATAATATTACTCACTATAAATGATAAAGAACAGTTTACATAATAAATCATACAAATTATTAAACAAATATATAAAACTATAATAGTATAAACATTATAAAAAAACTAATACTATATGATTATTTAATTAAAGTAAAAATAATTAATTTACATTTTTAAACAAATAATTTACAATTTTCGTATAAAATTATCTTATGATCAATGTAAAAACAAGCAATGATCATTTAAACAAACATGCATTCTAAAAACAAAATTGTATTTAAATATATATTTTGATAATTAATATAAACATATATATAAATATAGTGATTTGTATGAACAATAGTTAAGTGCAAATATATTCATTCTTTTAAACAAACATTCTATCAAACAAGTAACTGTTTAACAAATCAAACAAACGTACACTAAGTCTTGTAAATATCCCATATGAATGTGTTACTAACACTCTATAATTTAGTTCATGAAAGCTAAAGAAGAAATGTATTGGCATCAAAAATCAAGAAAAACCTGGCTCAAGGAAGAAGATAAGACTATTAAGTATTTCCATCACTTGACTTTCAAGAACCATCATTACACTAGATTTTTTGAAGTCAAGGGAGATGGTTGGGTTCTTGATAAAGAAGAAAAATAATTTGTTCTTCATGAGTGATAAATAAATAACAATCTTACATAATAAATCATATAAATTAACAAAATCATAAAAATACTCATATGATCAATATACATATGGATAATATGTACATCATAAATAATATGTACAACATAGAAGAAACCAACAAATATTTACATGCATAAGCCAGTGTTTCTATTACTAAAACATTAATCCATAAAAGTAAACAATCTATATTTAAAATAAATTAAATATAGAGTAAATGATTTAAATAATTAATTATATTCACACATTTATATATACTCATCATAAACAATTAAAACCAATATTTTTATTACTAAAACATTCAAACACAAAAAGTAAACTATATATATATATATATATATATATATATATATATATATATATATATATATATATATATATATATATATATATATATATATATATATATATATATAACCAATATTCTTATTACTGAAACATTCATTCACAAAAGTAAACAATCTAAATTTAAAAAAAAAAAATCTAGAATAAATGATTCAAACAATTGATCATATATATGATTATTCATCATGACTAATTAAAAATATGTATGTTAAATAATAAATGACCATTATATGTTTGTAAAATGCATATTTATTTAAATGATCATTGTGTGTTTTTATGTAAATATGTACTTTCTTGTGTGATTATTTTTTATTATTATTCATTCTATGTTTATTTATTTAAATGTATGGATACTTTACAAGATTATGATATTTTAAAATGGTTCATTATATCAAGTGGGTTGTTGTCCAATAATAAGGATGATGGTGTAAAAAATGCTATTTTACCATCCCCTAAAGTACAAATCCCAATAAATACCAAAAAGTGATAATCCCAATAAATTTGACAACATGGATACTCCTCAGTCCTTTGTATTAAATCAAATATGCATTTCATACACCTAATCAATGTAAAAAAGTAGGTTTTCATTCAAAAAATAATAATATATTTACACGTAACTATAGTTTGTACAAATCATTATATACGAATTTGTCTAAACAATTATATATATATATATATATATATATATATAATTTGTGCAAATTACTCTATAACTATCTATTTAAATACTTATTTGTTTGTAGAATGAATGTTTGTTTAAATGATCGTTGTTTGTTTATACATTAATCATTTAGATATTTTAATATTAGAGTGTAGATGATGATCATTGTTTTTTTTAAATAAGCACCAAGGTTGATGGGTCTCTTGCCTTATATTATAAATGATAAATTTATACAATAAACACTGACCATCAAAAATTTCAAATACAAATAGAAATCCTTCGAGAAACAAATCCACCAAGTGGCAGCAAAAATATAGTTGTAGGTACTAAATTTACCAACTAGACATAAAAGGTTAAACAAAAAACACAGAGAAACCAAAATGATATCCTTCCACCTGTAAACTAAATAGCCATGATACTCAACCATCCACCTAATCTTATAGCTTACTTTAGGAAACACTACACATTTCTCGTTCATCATAGCC
>JARHVA010001903.1:2755000-2762500 GCA_037957365.1 Torreya grandis | reverse complement strand
ATAATTTTTATAACTTGATAAATGATATACATCTTCCCATAAAAATATCTATACAATCACTATAAAGAACAAATCTACTATAAAATTATTTATATGATCAATGTAAAAACAAACAATGATTATTTAAAATAACATTAATTTTACAAATAAATAAAAATACAATAATTTGTATAATATTAATTTATATATATATATATATATATATATATATATATATATATATATATATATATAATGATTTGTATAAATAAATTGTTATCATTATATAGAAGAAACAATGATCATTTTAAAAAACACTAATCACTTATAAAAATATGCATTTTGCAAAAAAACAAATTTGAAAGATCATATACATTATACCATATAATTATCTATCTGATCAATGTACAAATAAACAATGAACATATAAACAAACATGCATTCTAAAAATAAATAATAATACAATTATTTGTATAAAACATATATTTATTAATAAACAATAATTATATGCAATCATATTCATTCTTTCCAACAAAGATTATATCATTTAAAATTAATGCATGCATAAATATATTTAAATGTGTATTCATAAAGGAAGTGTTTATATAAACATTCAATAAATAATACAAATTATTAGTTGTATAAAAAATCTTTTTAAAAGATACTTATATGAAATTCTAGAGTAATAAATCACATAAACAATCTTCAAAGATATATCTAGTAATTTATTTGATTAAGCATTGTTTGTCACAATTTTACAAATTAAAGTGATGTCTAATTATAATAATTAATTCAAATAGATTATTGTACAAGAGACATTCACTAACAAATATATTCATACATTAAAACAAGTAATATTGAATGAATTAAAAACATAAATATAAAAGCATCTAAATTATATCAAAAATATATTCATACATTAAAACAACACTCTACAATATACATTAACTCACAATATATGCATACATTAAAACAAGTAAATATTGAATGAAATAAAAATAAATAAATAAACAAGCATCTAAATTATATATTGAATGATAAATAAACATCTAAATTATAGTATAACAAAACAAACAAATATACACTAAGCCAAATATGTAGATGATAAAAATAATACAAAACAACACCTTTTAAAATCATTCAATATATATATATATATATATATATATATATATATATATATATATATATATATATATATATATATATATATATATATATATATATATATATATCCAATAACACATTCAAAACATAAAAAAGTTGAAAATAATAGCCCAATGTACTCTAATAGAAAAAATATCAAACAATCACACAAATATTTAAATATAAATCAATATTGATTTACTAAAATATTCATTCATAAAAGCAAAACAATTTAGATAAAAAAAAAATTAAACATGCAATAAGTAATTCAAATAATTAAAAAAATGTATATTAAACGAATGTCGATAGCGTGCGTGGGAGGGAACGCAAGCCTTAGCTTGCAAGCTCGATCTTTTCAGTGCGCAGGGGATTTCTAAGACAGTAGGGGGTCGAGGGGACCGGGTCTTCCTCTACATTTTTTGCTTTCTAGTTTTAAACTGGTTGGGAGCCACTTTGTGGTGCAGGTGGTGTTGTGTAGGATCCAAGGGCTTCCAATGCTAGGTTTATTTTTTGGGTGCCCTCTGGGTTGTTTTACTGCATGTTGGGGGGTTCTTCTCCTTTGTGGTATTGCTCTGGTGGTGTTGCACCAGTTGGGAGTTGCTACTTTGGATTCAGCATGGTGTGGGGGCATTTTGAGCCCTCACTCACCTGGTATAAATGGCTTCAAATGTGTCCTTGGATATGGTGGGTCATGCTTCTCCCATGGCTGGGGAGGATGCCGAAAAACACTTTTAGTCTTCTTCTGGATCGGATGTGGTTTGAAATGGTTCTCTTAAATTGCCAAAGGTGAATGGATGTTTAGATAGGGCCCAAGAGAGGTCAATTTTAGTAATACAATCAGAGTCGGTAGCTGAGGATACTACTTACTTCTGCAAGCATGTTTTGATTTGTATGTTTATGGGGATGAGGGTTTCTCTCCCATTTTTGGATACATGGATTCATAAGACATGGAACCCATAAGGAGATTTTGATATTCTGATGGCTGTAAATCACTTCTTTATGGTAGACTTTTCATGTGTCTCAAATCAAAGTAAGACCTTTGAAGGGGGTCCATACTTTTATAACCAAGTGGGTCTCTTCATCAAACCATGGCATGTTGGGTTTAACTCAGCGGAGGAGTTACCTTCTAAAATCCCAGTTTGGGTTCATCTTCCTCAGCTATTGCTTGAATTTTGGGCAAGTGATATATTGTAGTCAGTTACATTATTGCTTGGAAAACCTATTGGCCTTTCCCAACAAACTTTGAATAAGAAATTTTTTTCTTATACTAGGGTCTGTGTTGAAATTTATTTGAGCCAACTGCTTCTAGATTCTATTGATATGACTGTTGGGTCTTGCTCCCGAACTCAACCATTAGATTATGAGACATTACCTTTCAATTGGTAGCTATGTCATGAATATGGTCATCTTCAGTGAAGGTGTCTGCAAGCTTCTGCTGCAACAGTTTCAAGTAATGCTCCTACTCAAACTAATTTTAAAATAGACAAGGGTAAAGCACCCATGTAGGGAGGTGGCACTGATAAAGATGGTTTTATTTTGGTTAAGTCTCATAATCACGGTTGAGGCCTGAAGAGATCCCTCAAGGATACACATGAGGGGGAAACCTTTAACCGATTTAAGACATTGGAGGATTTAGTCCAAGAGGAGGGTTTCTAAGTGGACTTACAAGCAACAGTTGAATATTTTAGTGAGGTTGCTCCTAGGTATCATTCTAATGTGATTCCTAGTTTAGATTAGCTTGGGGAGTAGGGTACTCAGATGGACACTGAAATGGCTCTTCCAGCTCCTGTTCAAGGAATGATAAATTTGGTTCTAGAAGCTTCTGGTGTCTCTCCTAGTGTTGGTGGTATTCTATCTGAAGTGATGGGAACTCTAGACTTAGGAAAAAGTATGGCTCCTTCTCCAACCTTGGGTTTACAACAAAAAAACCCTTAAAAAAGGGGCTCCTGAGAAAGCCCTTAAGGTTGGTAGAAAAAAGGACTTGGAAAAGGTAAAGCTAACTAGTGAGACATTGGTTGAGTCAATTTCAGTGAAGACTATTGATGATCACTTCTCCCAACCCCAACGATGATTGTGCTCTCTTGGAATGTGAGGGGAATGAATAGCATCTCTAGGCAAAAGGATATTTGAGACTTGGTTCGTATTCACTCTCCGGATGTCATGTTTCCTTATGAAACTAAGTTATTAGTTGATAGTATGATGAGTGTGGCTTTGAAGATTTGGATTTGTGGTCAATGTCAATATGTTGGTGCTCTTGGTAGCTCTAGTGGGGTTGCATGCTTATGGGACCCACGTAGAGTCAGACCAATTTGGTGGTATTCTTGCAGAGGTTTGATTTCTTGTGTTGCTTCTCATCTTGAGTCTGGCAAGATTATACTCCTTTCTAACATATACACTCCATCTGACCTTCATGGGAAGGTAAAGTTTTGGGGTTTTGTCAGATATGTGAGGACTTTGGATCCTTATCTCCCATGGATTCTAGTAGGGGATTTTAATGCCATTATTTCTTTGGAATGGAAAATGGGAGGTATTGCTCGCTTCTAGCCTTCTTCTAATCTCTTGCACATTAATGTGGCTCTCTTGATTTTGGTTGACATCAAGCATGTCAATGGGGTCTTTACTTGGAGTAATAGGAGATGTGGGGATGCTACTATCTCTAAATGTCTGGATAGATTTTTAGTGTCTAGTTTTTGGCTAGGGGACAAGGGGTTGACTAGCTCTGAGATTTTGGATGGGTGGGGCTCTGATCATTGGCAAGTCAAACTTCCTGTTGAGCTTCCCTAGTGTTGTGTAAATTATTCTTTTAAGTTTCAACTCATGTAGTTAAGAGATGACTCCCTCCATGATCTTCTTCTAATTAGTGGAATTTGGGGATCCCGTCACATGGGACCACTGTGTACTCCTCCAAGAGGCTCCAATATGTGAAATATAGGTTAAAACTATGCAATAGGAAATACTTTGGTAATATTTTCCAAGGAAAATAGACTGCTCAAGCTCATTTGGACTCAATCACCAGGTAGATTCGTAACAATGGCCTCACTGAGGATTTGGGTCTGCTGGAAGTTGTGGCTGTGAAGGAAGTTGAGGAATGGGGATTATGTGAGGAAATTTTTTGAAAACAAAAGTCCAAAATCAAGTGGCTTCAAGTGGGAGATAGTTATACTTCTTTCTTCCATAATTCAGTAAAAGATAGGAAACAAGGTAATGTCATCTCTTCTCTCAATACTTCGAATGGGGAGATTATCTCCTCTACTTCTATTTATGCTGAGATTATTCATTTGTTTTCTATCCTACTATATGAGGATTCCCTTCCTGCGGAGGAGGATGAAGTTGATATTTTGAATAGTATTTTTCCCTTAGTCACCAGTGAAATGATTTCTTATTTACTTCTTCCCATTTCTTTGTCTAAGCTTGAAACTATTGTGTTTCAGATGAAAAAGGGAAAAGCCCCAGGGTTTGATGGTTTCTTGGTTGAGATCTACCAGGAGTTTTGGGAAGTGATTAGATTGGATTTGTTGGAGGTCATTCAATAATCTTTCATGAATAAACAAATGTTAAAATCCATGAATGCTACCTTCCTTTCTCTCATCCCAAATAGGGATGGGGCTAATTCTCTAGATCTTTTTAGGCCCATTGCCTTAGGTAATGTGGTTTATAAGATTATTACGAAGTTGATTGCTAAGTGATTTAAACCCTAGCTAAGCAAACTAATTTTTGAAGAGCAAGGGCTTTTTATGGCTGGTAGGCAGATTATAGATGGGGTTATCATTGCCATTAAGATGATTCATTCTATGGATTATTCTAAAGAGAAAGCCATATTTATTAAGATGGATATGGATAAATCTTGTGATTGGGAATTTATTTGATTAAGCATTATTTTTCACATTCACTCATAAATATATTCATACATTAAAATAACACTCTACGAAATACATTCACTCACAAATATATTCATACTTTAAAACAATTAATATTGAATGAATTAAAAATATAAATAAATAAGCATATAAATTATATCACAAATATATTCATACATTACAACAACAATCTATAATATACATTCACTCATGAATATATTCATGCATTAAAATAAGTAAATATTGAATGAAATAAAAAAATAAATAAACAAGCTAAATAAATAAATAAACAAACATCTATAATATAACAAAACAAACATGTTGGGTGAAAATTTTATCACCAACGCATTGATGAGCAAAATAGGTCTAATCAACCATAGCAAGGAAGATTGGTTGACCAAATGTGTAGGTTTACCACATCAAAAAGGGACAAATCTCTCCTCTCATCAAGAGGAGGTTCCCTATAAGTATGAAGGGGCTATATATATGCTAATCTACTATAAATAAGCTTAAAATAACACTCAAGGGTAGGATAACACTATCCATCTCTCTTTTTCCAAAGATGATGTTCACCAATAAAAGGATAAATCCTGATGAAATGACAAAAGGCACTCCTCTTCTTTCAAAAGTGTTGTTCAACAGACAACAGTGACCTTTCAGGTAGCAACAAGTAACTGTAATAGGGTGCAGTAAGACAGCAAGATGAAATGTAGCACAAAGTTTCCACCTCAACTTCCAAAGAGTGAAATACAAAGGATAATGAGGGCAAAAAATCATCCCAAGATCCTTTAAACAAAAATAGAAAATAGACAAACTAAAGACGATTGTGGCATCACAAAGTCTCTCCACACCTGGGTTCAGGACATCTTCCTAATTACTTTCAGTAATTCTACTTATTTAATTAAATAGATTAAAAATGTATTAAGAAAATAGACATAAGAATAATTTCCCCAATAACTAAGCTATTATGTCACAAAGTCTGAAAACTCACTTGTTTCCTTATTCAAATAAGGAAATATGATCAACAATCTAAGCTCAAAGTCTCAATAATGCCTTTCAATTTGGGTAGAGTTTTGTTATTGATAACAGAGAGATATCCTTAAAACAATAAAATTGAGTCATATATATAGTTCTCCAAAAAAGACTTGGGGGCTTTGTTTCACAAAAATGATGGCCTATGATGCATTTAATTCCTTCAATGCATTTTAAATTCTGTCCATGGGCTATGTTGGAATTGAGCATCAATTTTTAATATGGGATGCCTAATGTGTTTCCTAATGTGTGCATAGCTATTCACTTTACTCAATGTATAAAAATAGACCATGCCACTGAATTTTTTCACTCTTTGATATCCATTTGGTGGGATGCTTCACCTTCTAGAAACATATCGCATGCGAAGATATTTATGATATTTCTCCATTGTTTCTCCTTTCCTTGTTATAGTTTGAGTTCCTGATAACTTTATTATTGATGAAGGGATATGTGGCACTTTCTTTTGTGAAATAGGTGAGGACACTTGGAAGCATTCATTTAACTTATAGAAGCTTAAGATATCCTTTGAGAGTCCTATGGAAGATGACACATGGTAGCTTCTACTGAGTTTTTAGAAACACTATAGAAACTTGCGGGACTCATTTGGATCACATGGAAGATGACAATTGGCACAATCTGCTTACCTTAGAAACTCACCTAGAGCCCCCACCATAGTCCTTACTTAATAATGAAATAAAAATAAGAAATGGCAGATGTTGACACTTGGCACTTTCCATCGAGTTTTATGAAGGACATGTGGTGACTTCCACTGCATTTAGAAAAACACACTAAAACTTTCCGTAGTTGCCACTTGGTGCCCTCCAGGGAAATCTAAGAGAAACTTATTTTTGCATCTTTATTTTAAAGTTGACAAATATTTCATTATCTTAAATTTGATGTCCATAGGGATGTCAATGGTTCAATCACTTCGCTGGTTCAATCCCTTTCTCGGTGCAATCACATTCTCAGTTTAATCACTTTCTTGGTCTTTGATTGAACCATCCCTTTGTCTAACATTTCCTTTGATATTTGAACCAATGTTCTCTACCCTCTGCAAGGGCACCTATCCTTAGTTCACTACCCTTCCACAAGGGTACTTCGGCCTTGGTTCACTGGGGCACTCCCTTTAACTGACCGATTGAACCAACTTTGGTTCCATGGTTCAACGGTTTAATCTTGCATTCTACTCATTCAATTGACCACTTGATCTAATCACTTTGTACTTATCTCGTTGAACCTTTAAACATTTGCACATGTCAAACCTTTCAACCATTTTAGTTCAAGGTTTAATCAGTTCGTTGGTTCATCCTTTGTTCCATCATTTCTCTATTTTTGTTAGTCCCTTGATCTCTTCAAATCCATTAAACTCGTTGAACTTATTGAATCTATTGAACCCATTAAACTAATTTGGTTAAAGGTTTAATGGTTCAATAGTTCATTCCTTTGTTCTTTGAAGCTTTCCTTTCTTCACTACCCTCTACAAGGG
>JARHVA010001903.1:2747500-2750000 GCA_037957365.1 Torreya grandis | reverse complement strand
AAAAGGTCATACAAAAAACACAGAGAAACCAAAATGATATCCTTCCACCTGTAAACCAAATAGACATGATACTCAACCATCCACCTTATCTTTTAGCTTACTTTAGGAACCATTACACATTTCTCGCTCATCATAACCCAAAAAAACTAACCTTTCTTCCCACTTACAGACATCAGTACTCGATTTCTCACCAAATGGACAAGCATAGCCACTATTATTTCATGATGAGGGTCACCAATGATATATGATAGAGCCGATCATCGAGTTTTGTCCACCATTTGACATAAAAAAGACACCACCTCCACTATTTCTCTATAGTAGCGAGCTTCCTTCCAAAGTTCAAGCCCTGCAATGGGATACTGAGCCTACTCCCAAGGAGAGGATATGAATTTCCCACCTTCCAATAGAGGATGAAGGGTGCTTGTTCTCCAAATCTTTTGACATACTCAATAGAGAAATAAATAGAATTTTAAGGTCCTTAAAAACAAAAATTACAATAAATCCAAATCCATTATTGCATGAGAAAGGGAACTCCTAAAATGGGCCAGCATTGAAATTTTCTACCAAATGCTCTAACAAACCTTTTTTGTGCATCAAAGCCATGAATAAATCCAAAACCCTAGCAATTGGATTCTTTTCTTAAACCATAACTAAGATGTTTGAAATAAATATATCAACAATATTGAGTTCACTCTGCTTAGAGCACTTTTCACTAGATACTCTTCACCTAGAGTAAAGATTATTTCTTACAATATTTCTTCTATTGGGGCCACCAAAAAATGTTCTTGAGGTGCACTCTGGTCACACCTCCATAAAATGTTATCTCCCTATTAGTACCACCCCATGAATAGATGGTATCCTGAGTGCTTAAGCTATATTTGGATCCATTCCTACCTCCTTAGTGAAAGAGAATTTCAAAGAAAGAATGCAACACAAAGTTTTGAAAGTAAGAAAGATAAGTCTCTCAAACAAATGAATTCATTAATGATTATAATTCCTCAATGCTCATTCACAATCACCACCTTCTATTCACATGCAAGAGAGCAAAAAAGTAAGGAGCTAAATTATCACTGATTAAGATCCTAAAATTATATTAGATATGCCCTCAAACTCCTCTCATGCCCTCTATGATTATCATCAATGATTGATGCATTTGGGTCAATTCCATAATTGGTGAGAAAATACATTGCAATATTAACTATCTTGAAACAATGAAAACCTTCTCATGCATCAAACTCCTCAAGACATTCCCAAGCTTTAGAAAGAATGTTTTCCAAGTTCTATGTAGAGATTGATGATTTCTTTAAAGTCAAAATGATTATTTACAAATCCCCTTCCACCTAAAGTATTATAATACCACACTAAAAAGTCAAAGCCAAGTAATAGGGTTTGAAATTTTGCTTCATTATTTGTACCATCCTTCAATTTCTTAGACATAGCCATAATAAGGGAATCACTACAATATTTGATGATGCAACCAACCTAGAAACTACTATGGTTGCCCCTAGAGGCCCTATCAAAATTCACTTTGAACCAACCAAGAGAGAAGGACACCATTTTGTTACATTCTTTCGATTTTCTTTTTCAAAAACTTCTATTGACCCATTAACAAGATGATGATCATTTGATTGTTTGATGTAAAAATTAATGCATACAAAGATATAATTAGCCATTTTATAATATAGTTATAAATATTTTAATAATAGAGTGTAGATGATGATAATTTTTTATTTGTACATTGATCTAAAAATTAATGCATACAAACAAAGATATAATTAACCATTTTATAATATAGTAATGTGAGTAAAAAAAAAAGTTGACATAAAATTTAAATTTACATAAAAGTATTTATACATTAAAAAAATAAACAAAAGATGAATAATACAAACAAACAAATATATATTAAATCATACAATATACAAATAAATTATCATTAAGAAGTGATGAATTATATTTTTAATAATTATTTAATACATCAATCTAATTTGAAAGATTATGTACATTACCATAAAGTGTGAGTGTGTGTGTGTGTGTGTGTGTGTGTGTGTGTGTATATATGATCATTACACCAATAGCTAATGATCGTTCAAACAAACACTAATCATTTATACAACGATGCATTCTACAAACAAAAAAATTTGGTAGAACATATACAATCTAATAAAAAAATATCTATAAAATCCATTTACAAATAAATAATAAGGATTTATACCAGCAATAATACAATAATTTATATAAAACATATATATACGTTCTATTTATAAAATTGTATAAACAATAATTATGTGCAATCATATTCATTCTTTGAAATAAATATTCTATCATTAAAAATTAATGTAAACATAAATATTTCTAAATACATATTCATAAAATAAATGCTTATAGAAAAAATGTCTATATAATCCATGTACAAACAAACAACAACGATTTATACAAACAATAATACAATAATTTATATAAAACATATATATACATTCTATCTATAAAATTGTATAAACAA
>JARHVA010001903.1:2730000-2742500 GCA_037957365.1 Torreya grandis | reverse complement strand
CAAACATGCTCTAATAAAAATAATAATACAACCACACAAATATAAACTAATATTGATATTGCTAAAATATTCATTCATATATGTAAAATAGTTTAAATAAAATAAATTAAACATACAATAAGTAATTCAAACAATTAATCATATATAAGTGATTTGAACACACACACACACACATATAAGGTATCTTACAAAAAAAAAGATATAAATTAATAAAACTATAAAATATCTATATAATCAATATACAAATAAATAATTAATATACATCACTTAAACAAAAACTTGTACCAAACAAGAAAATCCATTCAAACAAGCATAAAAGAAAACAACAAATATTTACATACATAAACCAATGTTTCTATTACTAAATTATTCATTCATAAAAGCAAACAATTTATATAAAATAAATTAAACATAAAATAAATGATTCAAATAATTAATCATATACATAATTACTCATCATGAATAACTAAAATATGTATCTTAAATAATAAAATATATAAATTAATAAAACTATAAAAATATTCATACAATCAATATACAAATAATAATGAATATACATCATTTAAACAACAACTCACATAAAATAAGTGATTCAAGCAATTAACATATATATAATTACTTACCATAAATAACTAAAAATATACATTATTTAAATGGGAAATCGTATAAAATAATTGATCATCACATCAAATAAGGGATTCAAATAATCAACATGTATATAATTACTCATCCTAAATAACTAAATATATACATCATTGAGACAACTCACATAAAATAATTGATTCAAATAATTAATCTTATAGATGATTATTCATCATACCCATCCTAAATAGATCATCGAGGATGGAAACGAATGGTGATAGCGTACATGGGAGGGCAAGCTAGGGCACACAAGCCCTAGCTTACAGGCTTGAGATTTTCAGTGCACAGGGGATTTGTAAGACAAAAGGGGTTCGAGGGGACGGGGTCTTCCTCTACATTTTTTTCTTTCTAGTTTTAAACTAGCTGGGAGGTGCTCTGTGGTGTGGGTGTTAGTGTGCAGGGTCCAAGGGCTTCCAATGCTAGGTTTGTTTTTTGGGTGTCCTCTAGTTCATTTTACTACATGTTGGGGGGTTCTTCTTCTTTTTGGTATTGCCCTGGTGGTGTTGCCCCTGTTGGGAGTTAGTACTTTGGATTCAGCATGGTGTGGGGGGAATTTTGAGCCCTCACTCATCTGGTATAAATGGCTTCAAATGTGCCCTTGGATATGGTGGGTCATGCTTCTCCCATGGCTAGGGAGGATGCCGGAAAACCCTTTCAGTCTTCTTCTAGATTGGATTTGGTCTAAAATGGTTCTCTTAAATTGCCAAAGATGAATGGATACTTGGAGAGGGCCCAAGAGTAGTTGGTTTTAGTAATACAATCAGAGTCAGTAGCTGAGGATATTACTTGCTTCTGCAAGCATGTTTTGATTTATAATTTTATGGGGATGAGGGTTTCTCTCCCATTTCTAGATACATGAATTCGCAAGACATGGAACTCAGACGGAGATTTTGATATTCTGATGGCTGAAAATCAGTTATTTATGGTGGACTTTTAAATGTGTCTCAAATCAGAATAAGGCCTTTGAAGGGGGCCCATACTTTTATAACCAAGTGGGTCTCTTCATCAAACCATGGCATGTTGGGTTTAACTTAGTGGAGGAGTTACCTTCTAAAATCCTAGTTTGGGTTCATCTTCCTTGGCTACTGCTTGAATGCTGGAAAAGTGATATATTACAGTCGCTTGCATTGTTGCTTGGAAAACCTATTGGCCCTTCCCAACAATCTTTGAATAATAATTTTTTTTTCTTATGCTAGGGTCTCTGTTGAAATTGATTTGAGCCAACCACTTCCAGATTATATTGATATAATTGTTGGGTCTTGCTCTTGGACTCAACCATTAGATTATGAGACATTACCTTTTAGCTGTTGGCTATGTCATGAATATGGTCATCTTCAGTGAAGGTGTCTGCAAGCTTCTGTTGTAATGGTTTCAAGTAATGCTCCTACTCATCCTAATTTTAAAACAGACAAGGGTAAAGAACCCATGTAGGGAGGTGGCACTGATAAAGATGGTTTTATTTTGGTTAAGTCTTATAATCATAGTCAAGGCCTGAAGAGATCCCTCAAGGATACGCAAGAGAGGGAAACCTTCAACTGATTTGAGATGTTGGAGGATTTAGTCGAATAGGAGGGTAACTAAGTGGACTTACAAGAAACAGTTGGATATTTTAGTGAGGTTATTCCTGGGGATCAGTCTAATTTGATTCTGAGTTTAGATCAGCTTGGGGAGTAGGGTACTCAAATGGACACATAAATGGCTCTTCCAGTTCCTATTCAAGGAATGATAGATTTGGTGCTAGAAGCTTTTGGTGGCTCTCCTAGTGTTGGTGGTGTTCTATCTGAAGTGAGGGGTACTCCAAAATTTGGAAAAAGTATGGCTCCTTCTCCAGCCTTGGGTTTACAACAAAAAACCCTTAAAAAAGGGGATCCTGAGAAAGCCCTTAAGGTTGGTAGAAAAAAGGAATTGGAAAAGGTAAAGCTAACTAGTGAGACATTTTTTGAGTCAATTTTGGTGAAGACTATTGATGTTCACTTCTTCCAACCCCAATGATGATTGTGCTCTCTTGGAATGTGAGGGGAATGAATAGCATCCCTAGGCAAAAGGCTATTCAGGACTTGGTTCATATTCACTCTCTGGATGTGGTGTTTCTTTAGGAAACTAAGTTATTAGTTAATAGTATGATGAGTGTGGCTTTGAATATTTGGAGTTGTGGTCAGTTTCAATATGTTGGTGCTCTTGGTAGCTCTGGTGGTGTTGCATGCTTATGGGACCCACGTAGAGTCAGACCAATTTGGCAATATTCCTACAGAGGTTTGATTTCTTGTGTTGCTTCTCATCTTGAGTCCAGCAAGATAATACTCCTTTCTAACATCTAAACTCCATCTGACCTTCACGGTAAGGTAAACTTGTGGGGTTTTGTCAGATATGTGAGGACTTATGATCCTTATCTCCCATGGATTCTAGCGGGGGATTTTAATGCCATTATTTATTTGGAAGAGAAAAGGGGATGCATTGCTCGCTTGGAGACTTCTTCTAATCTCTTGCAAGTTAATGTGGCTCTCTTGAATTGGTTGACATCAAGCCTGTCAATGGGGTATTTACTTGGAGTAATAGGAGATGTGGGGACGCTACTATCTCTGAATGTCTAGATATATTTTTAGTGTCTAGTTTATGTTTGGGGGACAAGTGGTTGACTAGCTTTAAGATTTTGGATAGGCGGGGCTTTGATCATTGGCCAATCAAACTTCTTTTTGAGCTGACCCAGTGTTGTGTAAAGCAGTGTTTTAAGTTTCAACTCATGTGGTTAAGAGATGACTCCCTCCATGATCTTCTTCCTATTTGGTGGAATTTGGGGATGCCATCACATGGGACCACTATGTACTCCTCCAATAGTCTCCAATATGTGCAATATAGGTTTAAAATGTGGAATAGGCAATACTTTGGTAATATTTTCCAAGAAAAATAGTCTGCTCAAGCTCATTTGGACTCAATCACTAGGCAAATTCGTAACCAAGGCCTCACTAAGGATTTGGGTTTACTGGAAGCTGCGGATGTGAAGGAAGTTGACGAATGGGGATTATGTGAGGAATTTTTTTGAAAACAAAAGTCCCAAATTAAGTGGCTTGAGGCAGGAGATAGTTATACTTCTTTCTAAAATATTGATTTACTAAAATATTGATTCATAAAATCAAAACAATTTAGATAAAAAAATTAAACATGCAATAAGTATTTCAAATAATTAATCATATAAAAGTGATTCAAATAATTAAAAAAATGCATATTAAATTATAAAACATATAAATAAATTAATCTAATAAAAATATTCATATAATCAATATACAAATAAATAATGAATATACATCATTTAACCAAGAACTCGTACCAAACAAAAAAAGCCATTCAAAAACTCAAGCATGCTCTAATAAAAATAATAATACAATCACACAAATATAAACTAATATTGATATTACTAAAATATTCATTCATAAATGTAAAACAGTATAAATAAAAGAAAGTAAACATACAATAAGTAATTCAAACATTTAATCATATATAAGTGATTCGAACATATATATATATATATATATACATATATATATATGTATATGTATATATATATATATATATATATATATATATATATATATGTATATGTATATATATATATATATACATATACATATATATATATATATATACATATATATATATATATATACATATATATATACATATATATATATATATACATATATATATACATACATACATATATATATACATACATACATATATATATATACATATCTATATATACATATGTATATATATATATATATATACATATATATATACATATACATATATATATACATATATATATATATACATATACATATATATATATACATATACAGATATATATATATATATATATGGTATCTTAGAAAATAAAAGATATAAATTAATAAAACTATAAAATATATATATAATCAATATACAAATAAATAATGAATATACATCACTTAAACAAAAAATTCCATTCAAACAACCAAGCATACTCTAATAAAAATAATAATAGGTGTAAAAATATCAAACAAATATTTTAATATATTAAAATAAGTAAATATTAAATTAAAAATATAATCAAATAAACATTTATTAAATCATAAAAGAAAACAACAAATATTTACATACATAAACCAATGTTTCTATTACTAAATTATTCATTCATAAAAGCAAAAAAATTATATAAAATAAATTAAACATAAAATAAATGATTCAAATAATTAATCATATATATAATTACTCATCATGAATAACTAAAAATATGTATCTTAAATAATAAAATATATAAATTAATAAAACTATAAAAATATTCATACAATTAATATACAAATACTAATGAATATACATCATGTAAAAAACAACTCACATAAAATAATTGATTCAAGCAATTAACATATATATAATTACTTACAATAAATAACTAAAAATATACATTATTTAAAAAAGAACTCGTATAAAATAATTGATCATCACATCAAATAAGGGATTCAAATAATTAACATATATATAATTACTCATCGTAAATAACTAAATATATACATCATTGAGACAACTCACATAAAATAATTGATTCAAATAATTAATCGTATATATAATTATTCATCATACCCATCCTAAAAAGAGCATCGAGGATGGAAACAAATGGAGATAGTGTGCGTGGGAGGGCAAGCTAGGGCACACCAGCCCTAGCTTACAAGATCAAGCTTTTCAGTGTGCAGGGGATTTGTGTAATATCCCCTTGAATATCAAAACAAAGCTCTGAATTGTGTATCTGAATTGCTACAAAAATATCTTCAAATAGATAAGTAAATCACAGTATAAACTCTTATTTATTTGCTCATAAGCTTAAAATAGAGATCCTCTGTCAAGTATACAATGAATATTGAAAGTACGGCCTGAATAGCCTGAATATTCCGCAAACTGGGAAAGAATTCTAAATCTGGTTCGTCTCGGCCTGCTGTGCGAAAAAACACAGTCGCCGACGTCAGTTATACTGCCGTCGTCGGTCGATCTGTAGTCGTTATCTCACCGATGTCGGTTGTATGTCGATCAATGTCGGTCTCTGTAAGTATCTGTTCACCGATGTCGGTACCTGTACTTTCTATTGATGCGTACAAATTTTCACAGATCTGTATGAAATTCATACGGCTGCTAATATCACCCAACCTGTATGCTTGATCCTGATCTGTAGAATTATGGGCTAATACAAAAGACCTATATCTGGATAATTCTTGAATCAAAACCCAAAAATAATGAAAATACCTATAAACCCTTGTGATAGCTTCTGAGTGAAGTTATCTCTCAAATACCTGTAATACTATGATAACTTCTGGGTGAAGTTATCTCTCAATTTGGCAATAGATCAGCTGATCTTTCACAACCTCTGAATCGCACACAATGAAGAGTTGACATTCTTCAATGCAATTGGAATCCTGGAACCCTTGGCTCAGTCTTCACAGAAGAATTTCTTAACAAGAATCAATATTAATAATAGTCATGAATACAAACTCTCTCCCATGAGAGATTCTTATACACCTCCAAAGGTGTGCTTGCTAAAATTAGATTCCCTTAAATTAGACTGGGGCTTCCTTAATTTAGAACTAGGGTCTTAAAATTAGACCAATTCTTAAATTAGAATTAGGATCCTAAAATTAGACCCAATAATTAATAATTAATAATTAATTAAAATTGGACCAAATAATTAATATTTGATTAAATCAATCAAATATTAATATCTCCCTTAATTCATGTCCGAAAGAGCCCAAACGAAAGCCAAGCCCAGCTCCATCAAGACCCTCTATCCATCTCATCAGCCTACGAGGGTCGCATAATAGTCTAATCATCTACTCTGCACATGTCGACTAAAAAGGGGACATGACAATTTGTAAGATAGTAGGGGGTCGAGGGGATCAGGTCTTCCTCTACATTTTTTTCTTTTTGGTTTTAAACTGGTTGGGAGGTGCTCTATGGTGAGGCTGGTGGTGTGCAAGGTCCAAGGGATTCTAATGGTGGGTTTGTTTTTTGGGTGCCCTCTAGTTCATTTTACTACATGTTGGGGGGTTCTTCTCCTTTGTGGTATTGCCCTGGTGGTGTTTCACTTGTTGGGAGTCACTACTTTGGATTAAGCATGGTTTGGGGGGCATTTTGATCCCTCACTCATCTTTTATAAATGGCTTCGAATGTGCCCTTGGATATGGTGGGTCATGCTTCTCCCATGGCTACGAAGGATGCTAAAAAACCCTTTTAGTCTTCTTCTAGATCGGATGTGGTCCGAAATGGTTCTCTTAAATTGCCAAAGGTGAATGGATGCTTGGAGAGAGCCCAAGAGAGGTCGGTTTTAGGAATACAATCAGAGTATATAGCCAAGGATATTACTTACTTCTGCCAGCATGTTTTGATTTGTAAGTTTATGGGGATGAGGGTTTCTCTCCCATTTCTGGATACATGAATTCATAAGACATGGAACTCGAAAGGATATTTTGATATCTGATGGCTGCAAATAACTTATTTATGGTGGAATTTTCATGTGTCTCAAATCAAAATAAGGCCTTTGAAGGGGACCTATAATTTTATAACCAAGTGGGTCTCTTCATCAAACCATGGCATGTTGGGTTTAACTCAGCAGAGGAGTTACCTTCTAAAATCCCAATTTGGGTTCATCTTTCTCGGCTACCGCTTGAATGTTGGAGGGGGAAACCTTCAACCAATTTGAGACATTAGAGGATTTAATCCAAGAGGAGGGTTTCCAAGTGGACTTACAAGCAACAGTTAGATCTTTTAGTGAGGTTGTTCCTGGGGATCGGTCTAATGTGATTCCTAGTTTAGATCAGCTTGGGGAGCAGGGTACTCAGATGGACACTGAAATGACTCTTCTAGCTCTTATTCAAGGAATGATAGATTTGGTGCTATTCTAGTGGCTCTCCTAGTGTTGGTGGTGTTCTATCTTAAGTGAGGGGTACTCTAGACTTAGGAAAAAGTATGGCTCCTTCTCCAGCCTTGGGTTTACAACAAAAAACCCTTAAAAAGGGGGCTCCTAAGAAAGCCCTTAAGGTTGGTAGAAAAAAGGACTTGGAAAAGGTAAAGCTAACTAGTGAGACATTGGTTGAGTTGATTTCGGTGAAGACTATTGATGTTCACTTCTCCCAACCCCAACGATATTGTGCTCTCTTGGAATGTGAGGGGAACAAATAGCATCCCTAGGCAAAAGGCTATTCAAAACTTGGTTCGTATTCACTATCCAAATGTGGTGTTTCTTCAAGAAACTAAGTTATCAGATGATAGTATGATGAGTGTGGCTTTGAAGATTTGGATTTGTGGTCAGTGTCAATATGTTGGTGCTCTTTGTAGCTCTGGTGGGGTTGCATACTTATGGGACCCATGTAGAGTCAGACCGATTTGGTGATATTCTTGTAGAGGTTTGATTTCTTGTGTTGCTTCTCATCTTGAGTCTGGCAAGATAATACTCTGTTATAACATCTACATTCCAGCTAACCTTCATGGTAAGGTAAAGTTGTGGGGTTTTGTCAGATATGTGAGGACTTTGGATCCTTATCTCCCATGTATTCTAGCGGTGGATTTTAATTCCATTATTTCTTTGGAAGAGAAAAGGGGAGGCATTGCTCACTTGGAGCCTTCGAATCTCTTGTAGTTTAATGTGACTCTCTTGAATTTGGTTGACATCAACCCTGTCAATGGGGTATTTACTTGGAGTAATCATAGATGTGGGGATGCTACTATCTCTAAATGTCTAGATAGATTTTTAGTGTCTAGTTTCTAGCTGGGGGACAAGTGCTTGACTAGCTCTGGGATTTTGGATTGGCGGGGCCCTGATCATTGGCTAATCAAACTTCTTGTTGAGCTTCCCCAGTGTTGTGTAAAGCAGTATTTTAAGTTTCAACTCATGTGATTAAGAGATGACTCCCTCCATGATCTTAATTTGGGGATGCCGTCACAGGGGACCGCTATGTACTCCTCCAAGAGGCTCCAATATGTGAAATATAGGTTAAACTATGGAATAGGCAATACTTCGGTTATATTTTCTAAGAAAAATAGTCTTCTCAAGCTCATTTGGACTCAATCACTAGGCAGATTCGTAACCAAGGCCTCACTGAGGATTTGGGTTTGTTGGAAGCTACATCTATGAAGGAAGTTGAGGAATGGTGATTACGTGAGGAATTTTTTTGAAAACAAAAGTCCAAAATAAAGTGGCTTTAGGTGGGAGATAGTTATACTTCTTTCTTCCATAATTTAGTAAAATATAGGAGACAAGGTAATGTCATCTCTTCTCTCAAGACTTCGAGTGGGGATATTATCTCCTTTGCTTCTATTTCTATTGAGACTGTTCATTTCTTTTCTATCCTACTATATGAGGATTCCCTTCCTATGGAGGAGGATGAAGTTTATATTTTGAATAGTATTCTATCCTTACCAGTGAAATGAATGCTTCTTTACTTCTTTCCATTTCTTTGTTTGAGCTTGAAACTATTGTGTTTCAGATGAAAAAGGGAAAAGCCCCAGGGCCTGATGGGTTCTCGGTTGAGTTTTACCAGGAGTTTTGGGAAGTGATTAAATTGGATTTGTTGGAGGTCATTCAGGAATCTTTCATGAATAACCAAAATGCTGAAATCCATGAATGCTACCTTCCTTTCTCTCATCCCAAAGAAGGATGGGTCTAATTCGCTATAATTTTTTAGGCACATTGCCTTATGTAATGTGGTTTATAAGATTATTATGATGTTGATTGTTGAGTGGTTTAAACCCTAGCTAAGTAGGCTAATTTCTAAAGACCAAGGGGTTTTTGTGGCTGGTAGGTAGATTATGGATGGGGTTTTCATTGCCATTGAGATGATTCATTCTCTGGATTGTTTTAAAGAGAAAGCCATATTTATTAAGCTAGATATGGCTAAATATTATGATTGGGTTAAGTGGGCCTTCTTATTTAAGATTCTGGGAGAATTTGGTTTTGTTGGTGATTGGATTGAGTGGGTCAAGAGTTGTGTTACTTCTTCTTCCTTTTCGGTGCTAATTAATGGTGAGTTGATAGAGTTGTTTAGTGCTTTAAGGGGGCTCAGATAAGGGGACCCTTTATCTCCCTATCTATTCATCTTATTGGTAGAGGCTTTACAGAGGTTTATTAGAACCCAGGTGGAGATTGTTTTGATTAAGGGATGGAGCTTTGGAAATAATATTCCCCCTCAGTCACATTTGCAGTTTGTTGATGACATGGATTTGATGGACAGCACCAAGGTTAAAGAGGCCTCCAGTTGTTGCAGGGTTCTGGATTGTTATTTAGCTACGTCAGGTCAGATAATTAATGAGAGGAAGTATTTTATTTACTTCTTTCATACTCTATGGACTATTTGGAGGAGAATTATAGGTATCCTTCACTTCTATATTGGCACTCTCCCTTTTATGTATCTTGGTATTTCGTTGGATACTCATTCACTACCTAAAATGTTATGGCAGGAGATTATGGATAAGTTTAGAAATCTGGTTAGTCATTGGATTAACATGTGGCTCTCTTCAGTGGGTAGGATGACTCTTCTAAAGTCAGTGATGCAAGCTCTTCCTCTATATATATGTTTTGTTCTCTTTGCACCTCAGCTTTATCAAAGACTTTGAGAGTTTGTCTTGATAGTTTCTTTGGTCTAGCAACCTCTTACACAGGAAGTGGAGTTTGGTTAAGTGGGAAGTTATTTGTAGGCTAAAGCAGGTTGGTGGTCTGGGATTGCATAGAACTAATTTGAATGGACAAGCTTTAGCAGCTAAGTTGTATTGGTAGTGGTATTCATAGCAACATAAATCATGGGAAAAAATTATTACCTCAAAGTACATGGGTACAATTGAGAGTTTTAATGTTGCTCGCTTCAGTTTGGAAGGGAAGGGCTCTATGATTTGGAGTACCCTTAAAAGGGATACCAAGTTGGTCAAGCAGGGGTTGTTTTGGATTTCCAATGGGGGGTAGGAGGCTCTCTTTTGGCATGATTGTTGGAATGGTTATCCTCTGATTTTTTCTACCCACCCCCACCTACAGAATTTGAGTAGGCATTTTATTGATGCTGGGTGGTGCCATGCCATTGATTTTAAAACCCTTCATAACTTGGGATAAGTTAGGGTGTATAGATGGAAGGTTATGTAGGATTGGCCTTTTAGTGGGGTAGCTGGGGATCACCAAAAGCTTTTTGGGATCCTATCGAGGCATGTCTGTATTTCTCTTCTTGGGAGAGATGTGTTGGCTAGGGGTCCTGATCCAAAAGGCAAATTTATTGTTGCCTCAGGTTATCATGTTCTTGATAAGCAAATGTTTAAGAGCTCAGAGGTCTCATGGTGGAAACAGGTTTAGAATAAGTTTACTTGGCCTAAGTGTAACTTCTTCTCATTGTTAGTTTTTCAAGGGAGCTTCCTCAATTGGGAGAACCTCTGGAAATGTGGGTTTTATGGGCCCTCTAAGTGTGCTATGTGGGGTGGGCAGGAGGAGTGCATTTACCATATCTAATTTTAGTGTTCCTTTGAAAAAGTTATTTGGCATTTTTGGTGGAATCTCTTACGTATACCATGTAGATATGCTTCTTCTTTAGATGATTTTTGGAAGAGTTTGGTGGGGGGGCTACAAAGACCTCTTTCCTCTTCATTACTTAGATCATTGGCCCTAGCTAGATAATTTGGCATATTTGGTTGGAGTGCAGCTGTAGGTTTTTTTTGGAAAAGAAGTTACTTGTTGGTTAGCTCTGGTTGAGGATTTTGGAGGGCCTACAAGAAACTTTGGTTGCTAAGTGTGACATGTTTGTCCCTATTTCTTTTGGTGACTATGATGTTGTTGAATCCATGGGTCTCTTTGGGGATGGATGGAAACATTTAAGGATAGCTCAGCATAGATGAGGGAGAGCTAGGGTCTGTCATACTAGTTTTCAATGCCCTCGTGTAGTGGGAGACCTAAAAATAAATACTAATGGATCTTTTAGAGGTAACCCTGGTCATGCTGGAGTTGGTGGCATTGGCAAGGATAATTCAAGAGGGGTAATTTTTTTCTTCTCTATATATAAAGGTCAGCATACAAATAATCTCATGGAGGATCTTGCTATCCTTTTGGCATTAGAGCATGCTTGTGCCCTTGGCTGGAGGTGGATTATTTGTGAATCATATTTTTAGGTGGTCATTGATATGCTGAATAAGGGACATTTTGAGGAGGTGAACTGGCAACTTGCAGTGGTGGCCAAACAAATTATTTTTTTGAGCAATGCTTTAGATTCTATTACTTTTTACCATGTGCCATGGGAGTGGAATAGGGTGGTGGATGGTTTGACAAAATGGGAATTTGAGTAGATGAAGACTTGGTATGTAGATGATTGGGGTCATCTTCTTGGTGATTTGGCTCTTGTTCTTGAGGATTGGGTTATGGAGGATATGAGGAGATTTTTGGGTGTTACTTAATCCTTATTTTTGTTGGGCCCCTTAGGGGTTTTTATTTCTACTTTGTAATGTTTTTATGATTCAATAAAGTTTTTACCTCCTTTTATTGAAAAAAAAATCATACCCATCCTAAATAACTAAAAATATGTATCTTAAATATTAAAATATATAAATTAATAAAACTATAAAAATAGTCATATTATAAATATAGAAATAAATAAAAAATATACATTTACGTAAATAAAAATACTTATATACATATAATTAAAATTACTCATCATAAAAATTAAGAAATTGTTTTTAACCTAACTTAAAACATACCAATAAGCAAAAATATAAATATATCATTCAAATTTCATAAATAATATAAATCATATATAATAAGCTATAAAAATAATTAAAAACCATATATAATTAATTATACAAATACCCATATA
>JARHVA010001903.1:2712500-2727500 GCA_037957365.1 Torreya grandis | reverse complement strand
TCAATTTGGGAAAAGTTTTATTTTTGATAATAGAGAGATATCCTTAAAACAATAAGAGAGAGTCCTATGTATAGTGCTCCAAGAAAGACTTGGGCACTTTGTTTCATAAAAATGATGGCCTATGATGCATTCAATGCCTTCAATGCATTTTAAATTATGTCCATGGGCTATGTTGGAATCGAATGTCAATTTTTTTAATACAGGCTACCTAATGTGTTTCTTGATGTGTGCACAGCTGTTCACTTTACTCAATTCATAAAAATAGATCATGCCATTAAATGTTTGCACTCTTTGATATCCATTTGGTGGGCTGCTTCACCTTCTAGAAACATATCCCATGCGCAGATATTTTTGATCTTTCTCCATCGTTTCTTCTTTCCTTGTTGTATTTTGAGTTCTCAAGAAATTTATTCCTAATGAAGGGATAGGTGGCACTTTCCACTATGAAATAGGTGAGGACACTTGGCAGCATCTGTTTAACTTATAGAAGCTTAAGTTATCCTTTGAGAGTCCTGTGGAAGATGGCACATGGCACCTCTCGCTCAATTTTTAGAAACACTATAGAAACATGCGCAACTCATTTAGATTCACATGGATGATGACACTTGGCACACTTCACTTACCTTAGCAACTCACCTGGAACCCCCACCACAATCCTTAATAATGAAATAAAAAGAAGAAATGGCATAAATTGACACTTGGCAATTTCCATCGAGTTTTATGAGGGACATGTGGTGACTTCCACTACATTTATAAAAAACACATTAAAACCTTTCACAGTTGCCACTTGGTGCCCTCCATGGAAATCTAAGAGAAACTTATTTCTGCGTCTTTATTTGAAAGTTGACAGATATTTCATTATCTTAAATTTGATATTTCGTAGGGACGTCAATGGTTCAATCACTTCCCTAGTTCAATCACTTTCTCGGTTCAATCACTTTCTCGGTTTAGTCACTTTCTTGGTCTTTGATTGAACCATCTCTTTATCCAGCATTTCCTTTGATCTTTGAACCAATATTCTCTACCCTCCGCAAGGGCACTTGCCCTTAGTTCACTACCCTCCACAAGGGTACTTCGGCCTTGGTTCACTGGGGCACTCCCTTAAACTGACCACTTGAACCGACCGATTGAACCAACTTTGGTTCAACAGTTTAATCTTGCATTCCACTCATTCAATTGACCACTTGAACTAATCACTTTGAACCAATCTCGTTGAACTTTTAAACTTTTGAACATGTTGAACCTTTGAACCATTTTGGTTCAAGGTTCAACTGGTTCATTAGTTCATCCTTTGTTCCATCGTTTCTCTATTTTTATAAGTCCCTTGATCTCTTCGAATCCATTAAACTCATTGAACCTGTTTAATCCATTGAACTTGTTGAACTAAATTGGTTCAAGGTTCAATGGTTCAATAGTTCATTCCTTTGTTCTTTGAAGCTTTCTTTTCTTCACTGCCCTCTGCAAGGGCAGTTGGACTTTGGTTCACTATCCTCAACAAGGGCACTTGGTCTCTTCACTTTGGGGCACTCCTTTGAACCAGAAGATCAAATTGACCAATTGAACCAACTTTGGTTCAATGGTTCAATAGTTCAATCATTTGTTCACTTGACCACTTGAACCAACCGCGTTGAACTAATCATTCATTGAACCTTTGAACTTTTGAACCTATTGAACCTTTGAACCATTTTGGTTCAAGGTTCAATGGTTCAATCTTTCTTCTTTGCACTAAGTCTTTTGAAGTCGTTGAACCTGCTAAAGTGGTTGAACTTTGAACTTTTGTTGAAGCACTTAACTCTTTAATCTTGTTGATGTCATTGAAAATTTAAACCCATTGAACCTTTGAACCTTTTGGAAGGGGGGTTCAATGGTTCAATGGTTCAATCCTTTGTTTGAACCTTGGCGAAGAACATTTTTGTTTGAACCAAGGTGTTGACCCTGTCCTGAAAATGCCCAAGTGTTGAGAGCTTGTTTCTTTCCTGCAAAGTTCATAGAAATGAACCTGCAGAGCTGGTGGAGTCCATAGAGATGAGTCCATAGATTTAAGCCTATAGAGTCTATAGATTCAAGCCTGCAAAGTCTATAGATTCAAGCCTATAGAGTCTGTAGATTTAACCATGTAGAATCTGTAGATTTAAGCCTGTAGAGTCCGTAGATTCAATCCCATAGAGTCCGTAAATTTAGAAGAGGCTTGAATAATAAAGCATTTGAAGGCTTAAAACAAATTTTTTTGAGAAGGGGAGAGATAATTTTGATCTTGTAGGACCAAAATAGTTCATATGTTGTCCCAAACATGAGAAGTCTATTTTTGGGGACAACAACTGGCTCCAGTTGGGGAACATCCTTCAGATGAAAACTTGGAACAGCTGACGGCAGTAGAAACCAAAATCTTCAGTTCCTTGAAGTATGCCATTGGGCTATGGAGTCATGCTAACCAATAAGAAAGCAAGGTGCCAAAAATGAAAATGAAAAGCAAAAGCAAAAAAAATAACTAAAGACTATACAAATATACATATGTATAAATGATCTCATTTGATACTTCAAGAGTCGAAGTGCTTCAGATGTTGCCCATGGTACATATAATTATCACTCATCATAAATAAAAAAAATATCATACATATCTATCATCCATATAATTACTCATTATAAATAATGAAAATAATTATCATACATAATATTATTCACTATAAATGATTAAAAAAAAAATCTTACATAATAAATCATACAAATTAATAAACAAATATATAAAAGTATAAAAGTATATGATTATTTATTAAAAGTAAAAACAAATAACACACACACACACACAATATATATGATTTAAATAATTAATTTTATAAATGTGATTACTCATCATGAATGGTACTTATAATTATCACTCATCATAAATAATAAAAATATCATACATATCTATCATCTATATAATTACTCATTATAAATAATGAAAACAATTATCATACATAATATTATTCACTATAAATGATAAAAAAATATCTTGCATAATAAATCATATAAATTAATAAATAAATATATGAAAGTATAAAGCTATATTATTATTTAGTAAAATTAAAAACAAATAACACACACACACACACAAAATATATGATTCAAATAATTAATTTTATAAATGTGATTACTCATCATGTATGGTACATATAATTATCACTCATCATAAATAAAAAAAATATCATTCATATCTATCATCCATATAATTACTCATTATAAATAATGAAAACAATTATCATACATAATATTATTCACTATAAATGATAAAAAAATATATCTTATATAATAAATCATATAAATTAATAAGCATACATATAAAAGTATATAACATTATACAAACACTAACACTATATGATTATTTAGTAAAAGTAAAAAGAAAATAATTTACATTTTTTAACAAATAATTTACATTTAAAAAAATATATATAAAATAAATTATTCAAATAATTAATATATACAATTAATTAATTTATAATATGTGATTACTCATCATAAATGGTACATATAATTATTACTCATCATAAATTAGAAAAACATATCATACATATAACTACTCATTTATGAATAATGAAAACAATTATCATAAATAATAGTACTCACTATAAATGATAAAAAAACATTTTACATAATAAATCATACAAATTAATAAACAAATATATAAAACTATAATAGTATAAACATTATAAAAACACAAACACTATATGATTATTTAATAAAAGTAAAAATAACTAATTTACATTTTTTAACAAATAATTTACATTTTCCTATAAAATTATCTTATGGCCAATGTAAAAAAAAGCAATGATCACTTAAACAAACATGCATTCTAAAAACAAAAATGTATTTAAATAAATATTTTTATAATTAATACAAACATATATATAAATATAGTGATTTGCATAAACAATAGTTAAGTGCAAACATATTCATTGTTTCAAACAAACATTCTATCAAACAAGTAACTATTTAACAAATCAAACAAATGTACACTAAGTCATGTAAATATCTCATATGAATGTGTTATTAACACTCTATAATTTAGTTGATGAAAGCCAAAGAAGAAATCTATTATTATCAAAAATCAAGATAAACCTGGCTCAAGGAAGAAGATAGGACTATTAAGTATTTCCATCACTTGACTTCCAAGAACCATCATTACACTAAAATTTTTGAATTCAAGGGAGATGGTTGGGTTCTTTATAGAGAAGAAAAATAAATTGCTCTTCACGAGTGATAAATAAATAACAATCTTACATAATAAATCATATAAATTAACAAAATCATAAAAATACTCATATGATCAATATAAATATGGATAATATGTACATCATAAATAATATGTACAACATAGAAGAAAGCAACAAATATTTACATGCATAGACTAGTGTTTCTATCACTAAAACATTCATTCATAAAAGCAAATAATCTATATTTAAAAGAAATTAAATATAGAGTAAATGATTCAAACATTTAATTACATTCACATATTTATATATACTCGTCATAAATAATTAAAAATAATATTTGTATTACTAAAACATTCAATCACAAAAAGTAAACTATATGTATATATATAACTAAAACCAATCTTAAGTAAACAATCTAAATTTTTATAAAAAAAAATCTAGAATAAATGATTCAAACAATTGATCATATATATGATTATTCATCATGAATAATTAAAAATATGTATTTTAATTAATAAATGACCATTATATGTTTGTAAAATGCATATTTATTTAAATGATCATTGTGTGTTTGTATGTAAATATGTACTTTCTTGTGTGATTATTTTTTATTATTATTCATTATATGTTTATTTATTTAAATGTATGGATAATTTACAATATTAAGATATTTTAAAATGGTTAATTATATCAAGTGGGTGGTTGTCCAATAATAAGGATGATGGTGTAAAAAATGCTACATTACCATCCCCTAAAGTACAAATCCCAATAAATACCAAAAAGTGATAAAGCCAAGATTGTGTCCCAAATAAATTTGACAAAATGGATACTCCTCAGTCCTTTGTATTTAATCAAGGATGCATTTCATACACCTAATCAATGTAAAAAAGTAGGTTTTCAATCAAAAAATAATAATATATTTACACGTAACTATAGTTTGTACAAATCTTTATATACAAATTTGTTTAAACAATTTATAATATATATCTATTATTTGTACATATTACTCTATAACTATCTATTTAAATACTTATTTATTTATAGAATAAATTTTTTTTTAAATGATCGTTATCTATTTATACATTAATCATTTAGATATTTTAATATTAGAGTGTTGATGATGATCATTGTTTTTTTTAGATAAGCACCAAGGTTGATGGGTCTCTTGCCTTATATTATAAATGATAAATTTATACAATAAACCCTGACCATCAAAAATTTCAAAGATAAATTGAAATCCTTCGAGAATCAAAGCCACCAAATGGCAGCAAAAATACAGTTCTAGGCACTAAATTTACCAACTAGACATAAAAAGGTCATATGAAAAACATAGAGAAACCAAAATGATATCCTTCCATCCATAAACCAAATAGCCATGATACTCAACCATCCACCTCATCTTCTAGCTTACTTTAGGAACCATTACACAATTCTCACTCATCATAGCCCAACATAACCAACCTTTCTTCCCACCTACAGACATCACTACTCGATTTATCACCAAATGGCCAAGCATAGCCACTATTATTGCATAATGAGGGTCACAAATGATATATGATAGAGCAGATCATCAAGGTTTATCCACCATTTTACATAAAAAAAGACACCACCTCCACTATTTCTCTATAGTGGCGAGCTTCCTTCCAAATTTCAAACCCTACAATGGGATACTGAGCCTACTCCCAAGGAGAGGATATGAATTGCCCACCTTCTAATAGAGGATGAAGGGAGCTTGTTCTCCAAATCTTGTGACATACTCAATAGAGAAATAAATAGAATTTTAAGGTCCTTAAAACCAAAAATTAGAATAAACCCAAATGCATTATTCCATGAGAAAGGGTGCTCCTAAAATGGGCCAGCATGAAATTTTCTACCAAATGCTCTAACAGACCTTTTTTGTGCATCAAAGCCATGAAGACATCCAAAACCCTAACAACCAAATTCTTTTCTTAAACCATAACTAAGATATTTGAAATAAATATATCAGTGCGTAGGAGATTTTTAAGACAACAGGAGGTTAAGGGGACTGGGTCTTCCTCTACATTTTTTTCTTTTTGGTTTTAAACTGGCTGGGAGGCACTCTGTGGTGTAGGTGTTGGTGTGCAGGGTCCAAGGGATTCCAATGCTAGGTTTGTTTTTCGGGTGCCCTCTGGTTCATTTTACTACATGTTGGGGGGTTCTTCTCCTTTGTGGTATTGCCCTGGTGAATGGATGCTTGGAGAGAGCCCAAGAGCAATCGATTTTAGGAATGCAATCAGAGTCTATAGCCAAGGATATTACTTACTTTTTCAAGCATGTTTTGATTTGTAAGTTTATGGGGATGAGGGTTTCTCTCCCATTTCTAGGTACATGGATTCGTAAGACATGGAACCCAGAAGGATATTTTGATACTTTGATGGTTGTAAATCACTTCTTTATGGTGGACTTTTCATGTGTCTCGGATCAGAATAAGGCCTTTGAATGGGGCCCATACTTTTATAACCAAGTGGGTCTCTTCATCAAACCATGGCATGTTGGGTTTAACTCAGTGGAGGAGTTACCTTCTAAAATCCCAGTTTGGATCCGTCTTCCTCAGCTACTGCTTGAATGATGGAGAAGTGATATATTGTAGTTGATTGTATTATTTTTGATTAATTAAGGCAGCAAACTAGGGGCCGAACCCTATATAGTCAAAAAAGATAGGAAGGATGGCAAACAAAAGATGTCAGCACCGAACCAACATCACAGGGAAGAAACAAATTCAGAAGCAAAACAAAACAATAGAAAGACCAGAGTTAGAAAGGATTAAACTACATAACTATAAAATTAACAAGATCCTTAAAATTCTCATTGTCTACATTGTTAGCATTCCCTGGATTACCAACTGCTTCCATGATCTGCAATGGCCTTCTCCACGTGGAACGCCTTCGAAAGCTATCTTCATCATCAATGTGCATCAGTCATGCTCCATCATCTCCTTATGAATGATCTCTCTAATGTTTAGGGGTATATGAGCCCCTTCTCACCATACCCTCCATCTTGAGAATTGCTAACCAAGGTTAGCACAAGCATCAGTGACCCTGTTACCTTCTCTGTAGGTGATGGTAATCTCAACTTCAGAAAACTTTTGTAAGAGAAACTAGATGTCCGTAATGATGTCTTTTAGATATATACCAACGTTAGATGCTTGATTAATAGCATCTATGATCAACTTAAAATCTCCTTGAATATTCAAATTTATAATTCCTAGGGATATAGCTAACTTTAATCCCCAAAGTAAGGCCTTAGCTTTAGCATAGTTATTGCTCTAGCAACCCATGCCACCAGCATAGACAGCAGACATCCCTCATTTTTCATTTCTTATTATTCCTCCCCCACTTACTTTACCACTCAACTTGGATGCCCCATCAAAATTGAGTTTCATCCAATTGGGTTTAGGTGGTATCTATTTAGTATGAAGTCTTTGAAGAATTTTGGAATTATCATGCCCAAGGATAAGGTTTAAAACCTTCCATTTGGTAGCAATTTGACTTTCAAATTTAGATAGGGGCTTCTACACAACACTAATATGAGCTATTGTAACACTTTCAAAGATGGTCCTAGCAAAGGAGTTAAACACCTACGTAGCATTTCTAGTAGTGTCCCTGTAAATTCTGTGATTTTGCTCTTTCCATAAAGTCCAGCTCAAGCATGGTAGAGCTTGCTTCCATAGTTCCTTAATCCAGGGATGTGTGAAGGTTGAGTTCCAGCTAAGAATTACTTCTTTAAGGTCAAAATTGCAAACCCATTCAATGCCAAAGTTGTTAAGTATTTTACCCCATAAATCTTGGGTAAACTCACAGTGTATGAATAGGTGTGAAACTAATTCCTCTCTAGTTGATTGCATTGTTGCTTGGAAAACCTATGGCCTTTCCCAAAAAACTTTGAATAATAATTTTTTTTCTTATGCTAGGGTCTGTGTTGAAATTGATTTGAGCCAATCACTTCCAAATTTTATTGATATGACTATTGGGTCTTGCTCCTGGACTCAACCATTAGATTATGAGACATTGCCTTTTAGGTGTTGGCTATGTCATGAATATGTTCATCTTCAGTGAAGGTGTCCTCGAGCTTTTAGTGCAACAGTTTCAAGTAATGCTCCTACTCATCCTGATTTGAAAATAGACAAGGGTAAAGCCCCCATGCAGGGAGATGGTGTGTATAAAGATGGTTTTATTCTAGTTCAGTCTTGTAATCATGATCAAGGCCTAAAGAGATCCCTCAAGGATACGCAAGAGGGGGAAACCTTCAACTAATTTGAGATGTTGGAGGATTTAGTCAAAGAGGAGGCTTTCCAAGTGGACTTATAAGCAATAGTTGGATATTTTAGTGAGGTTATTCCTGGGGATCAGTCTAATTTGATTTTGAGTTTAGATCAGCTTGGGGAGTAGGGTACTCAAATGGACACATAAATGGCTCTTCCAGTTCCTATTCAAGGAATGATAGATTTGGTGCTAGAAGCTTTTGGTGGCTCTCCTAGTGTTGGTGGTGTTCTATCTGAAGTGAGGGGTACTCCAAAATTTGGAAAAAGTATGTCTCCTTCTCCAGCCTTGGGTTTACAATAAAAACCCCTTAAAAAAGGGGTTCCTAAGAAAGCCCTTAAGGTTGGTAGAAAAAAGGACTTGGAAAAGTTAAAGCTAACTAGTGAGACATTGGTTGAGTCAATTTCAATGATGACTATTGATGTTCACTTATCCCAACCCCAACGATGATTGTGCTCTCTTGGAATGTGAGGGGAATGAATATCATCCCTATGTAAAAGGCTATTTAGGACTTGGTTCATATTTACTCTCTATATGTGGTGTTTCTTCAGGAAACTAAGTTATCAGTTGATAGTATGATGAGTGTGGCTTTGAATATTTGGAGTCGTGGTCAGTGTCAATATGTTTGTGCTCTTGGTAGCAATGGTTGGCTTGCATGTTTATGGGACCCACGTAGAGTCAAACCAATTTGGTGGTATTCTTGTAAAGGTTTGATTTCTTGTGTTGCTTCTCATCTTGAGTCTGGTGAGAGAATACTCCTTTATAACATCTACTCTCCAGCTGAGCTTCATGGTAAGGTAAAGTTGTGGGGTTTTGTTAGATATGTAATGACTTTGGATCCTTATCTCCCATGGATTCTATTGGGGGATTTTAATGCTATTATTTCTTTGGAAGAGAAGAGGGGAAGCATTGCTCACTTGGAACCTTCTTCTAATCTCTTGAAGGTTAATGTGGCTCTCTTGAATTTGGTTGACATCAAGCCTATCAATGGGGTCTTTACTTGGAGTAATAGGAGATGTGGGGATGCTACTATCTCTGAATGTCTAGATAGATTTTTAGTGTCTAGTTTTTGGCTGGGGGACAGGTGGTTGACTAGCTTTGAGATTTTGGATGGGTGGGGCTCTGAACATTGGCCAATCAAACTTCTTGTTGAGATTCCCTAGTGTTTTGTAAAGTAGTCTTTTATGTTTGAACTCATGTACTTAAGAGATGACTCCCTCCATGATCTTCTTCCTGTTTGGTGGAATTTGGCGATGTTGTCACATGAGACCACTATGTACTCCTAAAAGATGCTCCAATATGTGAAATATAGGTTAAAATTGTGGAATAGGCAATACTTTAGTAATATTTTCCAAGAAAAATAGTCTGGTCAAGCTAATTTGGACTCAATCACTAGGCAAATTCGTAACCAAGGCCTCACTGAGGATTTGGGTTTGTTGGAAGTTGTGGCTATGAAGGAAGTTGAGGAATGGGGATTACATGAGGAAATTTTTTGAAAACAAAATTCCCAAATCAAGTGGCTTCAAGTGGGAGATAGTTATACTTCTTTCTTCCATAATTCAGTAAAATATAGGAGACAAGGTAATGTCATCTCTTCTCTCAAGACTTCGAATGGAGATATTATCTCCTCTACTTCTATTTCTATTGAGAATCTTCATTTCTTCTCTATCCTAATATATGAGGATTCCCTTCCTGTAGAGGAGGATGAAGCTGAGATTTTGAATAGTATTCTGCCCTTAGTCACCAGTGAAATGAATGCTTCTTTACTTCTTCCCATTTCTTTGTCTGAGCTTGAAACTATTGTGTTCCAGATGAAAAATGGAAAAGCCCCAGGGCCTGATGGTTTCCCGGTTGAGTTCTACAAGGATTTCTAGGAAGTGATTAAGTTGGATTTGTTGGAGGTCATTCAGGAATCTTTCATGAATAAATAAATGCTAAAATCCATGAATGCTACCTTCCTTTCTCTCATCCCAAAGAAGGATGGGGCTAATTCTCTAGATATTTTTAGGCCCATTGCCTTATGTAATGTGGTTTATAAGATTATTACAAAGTTGATTGCTGAGCGGTTTAAATCCTAGCTAAGCAGGCTAATTTTTGAAGAGCAAGGGGTTTTTGTTGCTGGTAGGCAGATTATGGATGGGGTTATCATTGCCGTTGAGATGATTCATTCTATGGATTGTTCTAAAGAGAAAGCCATATTTATTAAGCTGGATATGGCTAAAGTTTATGATTGGGTTAAATAGGCATTCTTATTTAAGATTCTAAGAGAATTTGGTTTTGTTGGTGATTGGATTGAGTGGGTCAAGAATTGTGTTACTTCTCCTTCCTTTTTAGTGCTAATTAATGGTGATTCAACGGAGTTGTTTAGTGCTTCTAGGCAGCTCAGATAAGGGGACCCTTTATCCCCCTATCTATTCATCTTATTGGTGGAGGTTTTGGGGAGGTTTATTAGAACCCAAGTGGAGACTAGATTGATTAAGGGCTAGAGCTTTGGAAACAATATTCCCCCTCAGTCACATTTGTAGTTTGTTGATGACACAGATTTGATGGGAAGAACCAAGGTTGAAGAGGCCTCTAGTTAGTGTAGGGTTCTGGATTGTTATTTAGTTGTGTCAGGTCAGATAATTAATGAGGGGAATTCTTTTATTTACTTATTTAATACTTTGTGGGCTATTCATAGGATAATTTTAGGTATCCTTTGCTTTTATATTGGCACTATCCCTTTTGTGTATCTTGATATTTCATTGGCTACTCATTTACTACCTAAAATTTTATGGCAAGAGATTATGGATAAGTTTAGAAATATGGTTAGTCATTGGAATAACATGTGGCTCTCTTCAGTGGGTAGGATGACTCTTCAAAAGTCAGTGGTACAGCCTCTTCCTCTATATAGATGTTTTTTCTCTTTGCACCTTTTAGCTTTATCAAAGACTTTGAGAGTTTGTCTCGATAGTTTCTTTAGTCTGGAAACCTCCTACATAGGAAGTGGAGTTTGGTTAAGTGGTAATCTATTTATAAGCTGAAGTAGGTTGGTGGTCTAGGCTTGTGTAGAATTTATTTGAATGGACAAGCTTTAGCAACTAAGTTGTATTGGTGGTGGTGTTCATAGTAACATAAATCATAGGCAAAAATTCTTACCTCAAAGTACCTGGGTACAATTGAGAGTGTGGATGTTGCTCGCTTTAGTTTGGAGGGGAAGTGCTATATGATTTGGAGTACCCTCAAAATGGGTGCCAAGTTGGTCAAGAAGGGGTTGTTTTAGATTTTAAATTGGGGGTAAGAGGCTCTCTTCTATCATGATTCTTGGAATGGTTATCCTCCCATTTTGTCTACCCACCCCCAGGTACAAAATTTGAGTAGGCATTCTATTGATGCTGGGTGGTGCCATGTCATTGATTTTAAAACCCTTCATAACTTAGGATAAGTTAAGGTGTATAGATGGAAGGTTTTATAGGATTGGCCTTCTAGTACGATAGCTAGGGATTTCCAAGAGCTTGTTGGGATCTTATCGAGGTGTGTCCTCACTTCTCTTCTTGGGAGAGATGTGTTGACTTGGTGCCCTGATCCAAAAGGCAAATTTATTATTGCCTCAGGTTATCATGTTATTGATAAGTAAATTTTTGGGAGCTCAGAGGTCTCGTGGTGGAAACAGGTTTAGAATAATTTTGTCTGGCCTAAGTGTAACTTCTTCTCGTGGTTAGTTTTTCAAGGGAGGTGCCTCAATTGGGAGAACCTCTGGAAACATGGGTTTCAGGGGCCCTCTAAGTGTGCTATGTGTGGTGGGCAGGAGGAGAGCATCTACCATATCTTATTTTAGTGTTCCTTTGAGAAAGTTATTTGGCATTTTAGGTGGAATCTCTGATGTATACCATGTAGACATGCTTCTTCTTTAGAGGATTTTTGGAGGAGTCTGGGGGGGCCTACAAAGACCTCTTTCCTCTTCATTACTTGGATCACTGTCCCTAGCTTGATAATTTGGCATATTTTTTTGGAGCACAACCATAGGTTTTTTTTTGGACAAGAAGTTACTTATTGGTCAGCTCTGGTTGAGTATTTTGGAGGGCCTATAGGAAACTTTGGTTGCTAACTGTGACATGTTTGTCCCTATTGCTTCTGGTGACTGTGATGTTTTTGAATCCCTGGGTCTCTTTGGGGATGGATGGAAACATTTGAGGATAGTTCAGCATAGATGAGGGAGAGCGAGGGTCTGTCATACTGGTTGTCAATGCCCCCATGTAGTGGGAGAGCTGAAAATCAATACTGATGGATCTTCCAGAGGTAACCCTAGTCATGCTAGAGTTGGTGGCATTGGCAAGGATAATTCAGGAGGGATAATTTCTTTCTTCTCTATATATGAAAGCTAGCATACAAATAATCTCATGGAGGCTCTTGCTATCCTTCTAGCATTAGAGTGTGCTTGTGCCCTTGGCTGGAGGTGGATTATTTGTGAATCAGATTTTTAGGTGGTCATTGATATGTTGAATAAGGGACATTTTGAGGAGGTGTTAGTAAAAGTAAAAAGAAAATAATTTACATTTTTTAACAAATAATTTATGTATATATATATATATATAATTATTCAAATAATTAATATATACAATTAAATAATTTATAATATGTGATTACTCATCATAAATGGTACATCTAATTATCACTCCTCATAAATAAAAAACATATCATACATATAATTACTCATTATGAATAATGAAAACAATTATCATAAATAATAGTACTCACTATAAATGATAAAAAACATTTTATATAATAAATCATATAAATTAATAAACAAATATATAAAACTATAATAGTGTAAACATTATAAAAACACTAACACTATATGATTATTTAATAAAAGTAAAAATAATTAATTTACATTTTTTAACAAATAATTTACATTTTTTAACAAATAATTTACATTTTCCTATAAAATTATCTTATGATCAATGTAAAAACAAGAAATGATCATTTAAACAAACATGCATTCTAAAAACAAAAATGTATTTAAATAAATATTTTGATAATTAATACAAACATATATATAAATATAGTGATTTGTATAAACAATAGTTAAGTGCAAACATATTCATTCTTTTAAACAAACATTCTATCAAAGAAGTAATTGTTTAGCAAATCAAACAAACGTACACTAAGTCATGCAAATATCCCATATGAATGTGTTATTAACACTCTATAGTTTAGTTCATGAAAGCCAAAGAAGAAATCTATTGGCATCAAAAAGCAAGAAAAACCTGGCTCAAGGAAGAAGATAGGACTATTAAGTATTTCCATCACTTGACTTCCAAGAACCATCATTACACTCAAATTTTTGAAGTCAAGGGAGATGGTTGGGTTCTTTATAATGAAGAAAAATAAATTTCTCTTCATGAGTGATAAATAAATAACAGTCTTAGATAATAAATCATATAAATTAACAAAATCATAAAAATACTCATATGATCAATATACATATGGATAATATGTACATCATAAATAATATGTACAACATAAAAGAAAGCAACGAATATTTACATGCATAAACTAGTGTTTCTATTACTAAAACATTCATTCATAAAAGCAAACAATCTATATTTAAAAGAAATTAAATATAGAGTAAATGATTCAAACAATTAATTATATTCACATATTTATATATACTCGTCATAAATAATTAAAACCAATATTTGTATTACTAAAACATTCAATCACAAAAAGTAAACTATATGTATATATATAACTAAAACCAATATTCTTATTACTGAAACATTCATTCACAAAAGTAAACAATCTAAATTTAAAAAAAATTAAATCTAGAATAAATGATTCAAACAATTGATCATATATATGATTATTCATCATGAATAATTAAAAATATGTATGATAATTAATAAATGATCATTATATGTTTGTTAAATGCATATTTATTCAAATTATCATTGTGTGTTTGTATGTAAATATGTACTTTCTTGTGTGATTATTTTTTATTATTAATAATTCTATGTTTATTTATTTAAATGTATGGATACTTTACAATATTAAGATATTTTGATATGGTTAATTATATCAAGTGGGTGGTTGTCCAATAATAAGGATGATGGTGTAAAAAATGCTACTTTACCATCCCCTAAAGTACAAATCCCAATAAATACCAAAAAGTGATAAAGCCAAGATTGTGTCCCAAAAAAATTTGACAAAATGGATACTCCTCAGTCCTTTGTATTAAATCAAAGATGCATTTCATACACCTAATCAATGTAAAAAATCAGGTTTTCAATCAAAAAATAATAATATATTTACACATAACTATAGTTTGTACAAATCATTATATACAAATTTGTTTAAATAATTTATTATATATATCTATTGTTTGTACATATTACTCTATAACTATCTATTTAAATACTTATTTGTTTGTAGAATGAATGTTTGTTTAAATGATCATTGTTTGTTTATACATTAATCATTTAGATATTTTAATATTAGAGTGTAGATGATGATCATTATTTTTTTAGATAAGCACCAAGCTTGATGAG
>JARHVA010001903.1:2645000-2707500 GCA_037957365.1 Torreya grandis | reverse complement strand
GCATTCTACAAATAAATAATAATACAATTATTTGTATACAACATATATTTATTAATAAACAATAATTATAAGACAGCAGGGGGTTGAGGGGACCGGGTCTTCCTCTACATTTTTTTCTTTCTAGTTTTAAACTGGCTAGGAGGCGCTTTGTGGTGCAGGTGGTGGTGTACAGGTTCTAAGGGCTTCCAATGCTAGGTTTGTTTTTTGGGTGCCCTCTGGTTTGTTTTACTGCATGTTGGGAGGTTCTTCTCCTTTGTTGTATTGCCCTGGTGGTGTTGCGCCTATTGGGAGTCCCAACTTTTGATTCAGCATGGTGTGGGAGGCATTTTGAGCCCTCAATCATCTAGTATAAATGGTTTCGAATATGCCCTTGGATATGGTAGGTCATGCTTCTCCCATGGCTGAGGAGGATGCTGAAAAACCCTTTTAGTCTTCTTTTGGATCGGATGTGGTCTAAAATGGTTCTCTTAAATTTCAAAAGGTGAATGGATGCTTGGAGAGGGCCCAAGAGCAGTCAATTTTAGTAATACAATCAGAGTTGGTAGCTGAGGATATTACTTACTTTTGCAAGCATGTTTTGATTTGTAAGTTAATGGGAATGAGGGTTTCTCTCCCATTTTTAGATACATGGATTCATAAGGCATGGAACCCGAAAGGATATTTTGATATTCTGATGCTATAAATCATTTATTTATGGTGGACTTTCCATGTGTCTTAGATCAGAATAAGGCCTTTGAAGGGGGCCCGTACTTTTATAACCAAGTGGGTCTCTTCATCAAACCATGGCATGTTGGGTTTAACTCAACGGAGGAGTTACCTTCTAAAATCCTAGTTTGGATTTGTCTTCCTCGGCTACCGCTTGAATGCTGGAGAAGTGATATATTGCAGTCGATTGTGTTGTTGCTTGGAAAACCTATTGGCCCTTCCCAACAAACTTTGAATAAGAATTTTTTTTCTTATTCTAGGGTCTGTGTTGAAATTGATTTGAGCCAACCGCTTCCAGATTTTATTGATATGATTGTTGGGTCTTGCTCCTGGACTCAACCATTAGATTATGAGACATTACCTTTCAAGTGTTGTCTATGTCATGAATATGGTCATCTTTAGTGAAGGTGTCCTCGAGCTTCTGGTGCAACAGTTTCAAGTAATGCTCCTACTCACCTTGATTTGAAAACAAACAAGGGTAAATCCCCCATGCAGGGAGGTGGCACTGATAAAGATGGTTTTATTCTGGTTAAGTCTCATAATCACGATTGAGGCCTGAAGAGATCCCTCAAGGATATGTAGGAGGGGGAAACCTTCAACCAATTTGAGACATTGGAGGATTTAGTCCAAGAGGAGGGTTTTCAAGTGGACTTCCAAGCAACAGTTGGATCTTTTAGTGAGGTTGTTCCTGGGGATCAGTCTAATGTAATTTCTAGTTTAGATCAACTTGGGGGTAGGGTACTCAAATGGACATTGAAATGGCTCATCCAGCTCCTATTCAAGGAATGATAGATATGGTGCTAGAAGCTTCTGGTGGCTCTCCTAGTGTTGGTGGTGTTTTATTTGAGGTGAGGGGTACTCCAGACTTAGGAAAAAGTATGGCTCCTTCTCCAGCCTTGGGTTTACAACAAAAAAACCCTTAAAAAAGGGGCTCCTGAGAAAGCTCTTAAGGTTGGTAGAAAAAAGGACTTGGAAAAGGTAAAGCTAACTAGTGAGCCATTGGTTGAGTTGATTTCGGTGAAGACTATTGATGCTCACTTCTCCCAACCCCAACGATGATTGTGCTCTCTTGGAATGTGAAGGGAATGAATAGCATCCCTAGCCAAAAGGCTATTCGAGACTTGGTTCGTATTCACTCTCCAGATGTGGTGTTTCTTCAGGAAACTAAGTTATCAGTTGATAGTATGATGAGCATGGATTTGAATATTTGGAGTCATGGTCAGTGTCAATATGTTGGTGCTCTTGGTAGCTTTAGTGGGATTGCATGCTTATGGGACCCACATAGAGTTAAACTAATTTTGTGGTATTCTTGCAAAGGTTTGATTTCTTGTGTTGCTTCTCATCTTGAGTCTAGTGAGAGAATACTCCTTTCTAACATCTAGGCTCCAACTGACCTTCATGATAAGGTAATGTTGTGGGGTTTTGTTAGATATGTGAGGACTTTGGATCCTTATCTCCCATGGATTCTAGCAAGGGATTTTAATGCCATTATTTCTTTGGAAGTGAAGAGGGGAGGCATTTCTCGCTTGCAGCCTTCTTCTAATCTCTTGCACATTAATGTGACTCTCTTAAATTTGGTTGGCATCAAGCTTGTCAGTGGGGTCTTTACTTGGAGTAATAGGAGATGTGGGGACGCTACTATCTTTGAATGTCTGGATAGATTTTTAGTGTCTAGTTTCTAGCTGGGAGACAGGTGGTTGACTAGCTCTGAGATTTTGGATGGGCAGGGCTCTGATCAATGGCCAATTAAACTTCTTATTGAGCTTCCCCAGTTTTGTGTAAAGTAGTCTTTTAAGTTTCAACTCATGTGGTTAAGGGATGACTCCCTCCATGATCTTCTTCCTATTTGGTGGAATTTGGGGATGTCGTCCCATGGGACTACTATGTACTCCTCCAAGAGGCTCTAATATGTGAAATATAGGTTAAAACTATGGAATAGGCAATACTTTGGTAATATTTTCCAAGAAAAATAGTCTGATCAAGCTCATTTAGACTCAATCACCAGGTAGATTCATAACCAAGGCCTCACTGAGGATTTGGGTTTGCTGGAAGCTGCGGCTATGAAGGAAGTTGAGGAATGGAGATTATGTGAGGAAATTTTTTGAAAACAAAAGTCCCAAATCAGGTGGCTTTAGGTAGGAGACTGTTATACTTCTTTCTTCCACAATTTAATAAAAGATAGGAGACAAGGTAATGTCATCTCTTCTCTCAAGACTTCGAATGGAGAGATTATCTCCTCTGCTTCTATTTCTGCTAAGACTGTTCATTTCTTTTTTATCCTACTATATGAGGATTCCCTTCTTGTGGAGGAGGATGAAGCTGATATTTTGAATAGTATTATGCCCTTAGTCACCAATGAAATGAATGCTTCTTTACTTCTTCCCATTTCTTTGTCTAAGATTGAAACTATTGTGTTCTAAATGAAAAAGGTAAAAGCCCTAGGGCTTGATGGTTTCCCAGTTGAGTTCTACCAGGAGTTTTGGGAAGTGATTAAGTTGGATTTGTTGGAGGTCATTCAGGAATCTTTCATGAATAAACAAACGCTAAAATCCATGAATGCTACCTTCCTTTTTCTCATCCCAAAGAAGGATGGGGATAATTCTCTAGATCTTTTTAGGCCCATTTCCTTATGTAATGTGGTTTATTAGATTATTACGAAGTTGATTACTTAGTGGTTTAAACCCTAGCTAACCAGGCTGATTTTTGAAGAGCAAGGGGTTTTTGTGGCTAGTAGGCAGATTATGGATGGTGTTATCATTGCCATTGAGATGATTAATTCTATAGATTATTCTAAAGAGAAAGCCATATTTATTAAGCTGGATATGGCTAAATCTTATGATTAGGTTAAATGGGCCTTCTTATTTAAGATTTTGGGAGCATTTGGCTTTGTTGGTGATTGGATTGAGTGGGTCAAGAGTTGTGTTACTTCTCCTTCCTTTTCGGTGCTAATTAATGGTGAGTCGATGGAGTTGTTTAGTGCTTCTAGGGGGATCAGATAAGGGGACCCTTTATCCCCCTATCTATTCATCTTATTGGCAGAGGGTTTGGGGAGGTTATTAGAACCCAGGTGGAGATTTTTTTGATTAAGGGTTGGAGCTTTGGAAACAATATTCCCCCTCAGTCACATTTGCAGTTTGTTGATGACACATATCTGATGAGCAACACCAAGGTTAAAGAGGCCTCTAGTTAGCACAGGGTTCTAGATTGTTATTTAGCTGTGTCAGGTTAGATAATTAATGAGGGGAAGTCTTTTATTTACTTCTTTCACACTCTATGAAATACATTCACTCACAAATATATGCATACATTAAAATAATTAATATTGAATGAATTAAAAAGATAAATAAATAAGCATATAAATTATATCACAAATATATTCATACATTAAAACAACAATATATAATATACATTCACTCATGAATATATTCATACATTAAAATAAGTAAATATTGAATGAAAAAAAAATAAACAAACTTCTATAATATAACAAAACAAACAAGTTGGGTGAATATTTTGTCACCAGTGTACTGATGAGCAAAATAGGTCTGATCAACCACAACAAGGAAGATTGGTCAACCAAATGTGCAGGTTTACCACATCAAAAGGGGACAAATCTCTCCTCTCATTAAGGGGATGTTCCCTATAAGTATGAAGGGGCTATATATATGCTAATATACTATAAACAAGCTGAAAATAACACTTAAGGGTAGGATAACACCATCCATCTCTCTTTTTTTAGATATGATGTTCACCAAACAAAGGATAAATCCTTATAAAGTGATAGAAGGCACTCCTCTTCTTTCATAAGTGTTGTTCAGTAGACAACAGTGACCTTTCATGTGGTGACAAGTAACTGTAATAGGGTGCAGTAACACAACAGGATGAATTGTAGTAGAAAGTCTCCTCCTCAACTACCAAAGAGTGAAATACAAAGGATAATGAGGACATAATGTCATCCCAAGATCTTTTACAAAAAAATAGAAAATAGACAAACTAAAGACAATTATGGTAGCACAAAGTCTCTCCACACCTGGCTTCAGGACACCTTCCTGATTACTTTCACTAATTCTGCTTATTTAATTAAATAGACAAAAAATGTTTTAAGAAAATAGACATAAGAATAATTTCCCCAACAACAAAGCTATTCCATCACAAATTATAAAAAGTCACTTATTTTCTTATTCAAATAACGAAATATGATCAACAATCTGAGCTCAAAGTCTTAGTAATGCCTTTCAATTTGGGTAGAGTTTTATTTTTGATAACAAAAAGATCTCCTTAAAATAATAAGAGAGAGTCCTATATATAGTGCTCTAGGAAAGACTTGGGCACTTTGTTTCAAAAAAATGATGGCCTATGATGTATTCAATGCCTTCAATGCATTTTAAATTCTATCCATGGGCTATGATGGAATCGAGCGTAAGTTTTTAATATGGGTCACCTGATGTGTTTCCTGATGTGTGCACAGCTATTCACTTTACTCAATGCAAAAAAATAGACCATGGCATTGAATGTTCATGCTCTTCGATGTCCATTTGGTGGGCTACTTCACCTTCTAGAAACATATTCCATGCACAGATATTTCTAATCTTTCTCCATCGTTTCACCTTTCCTTGTTGTATTTTGAGTTCTCGAGTGATTTATTCTTGATGAAGGTACAAGTGGCATTTTTCATTGTGAAATAAGTGAGGACACTTGGCAGCATCCATTTAACTTATAGAAGCTTAAGATATCCTTTGAGAGTCCTGTAGAAGATGACACATGGCAGCTTCCAATGAGTTTTTAGAAACACTATAGAAACATGCGAGACTCATTTGGATTCACACAGATGATGACACTTGGCATACTCCACTTACATTAGCAACTCACTCGAAGCCCCCAGAATAGTCCTTAATAATGAAATAAAAGGAAGAAATGGTAGATGTTGACACTTGGCTCTTTACACCAAGTTTTATGAGGGACACGTGGTGAATTCTGTTGCATTTAGAAAAACACATTAAAACCTTCCGCAGTTGCCACTTCGTGCCATCCACAGAAATCTAAGAGAAACTTATTTCTACATCTTTATTTGAAAGTTGACAGATATTTCATTATCTTAAATTTGACATCTGCAAGAATGTCAATGGTTTGATCACTTCCCTGGTTCAATCACTTTCTCAATTCAATCACTTTCTTGGTTCAATCGCTTTCTTGGTCTTTGATTGAACCAACCCTTTGTCCAGCATTTCCTTTGATCTTTGAACCAATGTTCTCTACCCTCCACAAGGGCACCTGCCCTTAGTTCACTTCCCTCAACAAGTGTACTTCAGCCTTGGTTCACTAGGGCACTCCCTTGAACCAACCAATTAAACCAACTTTGGCTCAACGGTTCAACGATTGAATCTTGCATTCTGCTCATTTAATTGACCGCTTGAACTAATCACTTTGAACTGATCTCATTGAACCTTTAAACTTTTGAACATGTTGAGCCATTGAACCATTTTGGTTTAAGTTTTAATCATTTCATTGGTTCATCCTTTATTTCATCATTTCTCTATTTTTCTAAATCCCTTGATCTTCGAAGCCAATGTCTTCATGTGCCCAAAGGTCCTGGTAATCCTGAGGGATCATCCGGCCCACAGCCAGCCAATGCAAGTATGAGGAATGGACACCCTGACCCTACTGGTAATAAAAATGGCCAAGCAGAGAGTGTTGAAAAAGGGAAATCTCACCAGAACCCCTCCAGTTTAGATCCAGGCCAACCCGACCTTACTGTTCTTGACAGAGATGGTTTTACCCCAATTCGATGCCGTACTAGAGGGCGAGGGCATAAGTGCCCACATTTGGATCAGCAAGGTGATGCAGGATTCAACAAGTTTGAAGTTCTTGATAACATGGTCATAGAGGAGGGTATTCCTTTAATGGCACAGGGTGGAATGCTGCAGCTAAAAGGTAAGAGATATATTCCTTTTGATCCTCTAGACATTGATGCTAAGCAAATTTTGGAACCTGAGCTAGCCTCAGAATCCAATGCCCTCATGGTTACTCTTACTCCATAGGACAAAGATATTCGCTAGGCAGATTTGGTGAAAGAAGTGGAAGCTCCCAGCAAAGAAAAGGCACCTTCTTCAGCTCTTGGCCTATTGTAGTGACCTTTTAAGAAAGTCTCCTTCTCCACCCCCTCCAGAGTTGGACACAAGAAGGATCAAGATAGAATTAAACTCACAGGAGATCTTTTGGTTGAATCAAGATTCGTAAAGACCATGGATGAACACTTCCCACACTCCAACCAATGATTATTCTATCATGGAATGTGAGGGGTTGAATAGTATCCCTAGACAAAAGGCTAATCACAAGCTGGTGAAAGACCATTCTCCAGATATTCTTTGTATTCAAGAAACCAAACTTTCCATGGACTCTTTGTTCACTTGCTATCCTAAGATTTGGGGCCTGGGCCAATGGCAGTGTGTTGGCGCTCTAGGGTCCTCGGGTGGTCTTGCTATGTGTTGGGATCCTCAAAAAAATTTGCCAGTCCATTGGCTGTCCTCCACCTCAGTTCTCTCAATGGTTGCCTCCTCCCTGGAGACTGGCAAGCTGATTCTGGTCACCAACGTGTATGCTCATGTTGATCTCCTAGATCAACTTAAGATATGGGATCACATTCGGTATGTCCATAGCTACCACCCTTAATTGCCTTGAATTTTGGCTGGGGATTTCAACTCCATTCTTAGCCTAGAGGAGAAGAGGGGCGGTTCAACTCAGTTGGGACCTTCCTCAAAGCTTCTTCGACAAAATATTGATTTACTTCATCTCTCAGATGTTAAGCTGCTCAATGGGCTTTTCACATGGAATAATCAGAGGATGGGGGATGTGGCCATATCAGAATGCTTGGACAGGTTCCTAGTCTCTTGCTACTAGACTTCTAGCACCATCTCCCTCTCTTTGGATATTCTTGACTGGCGGGGGTCTGACCATTAGCCTATCAAGCTGTCTGTGGGGCTTATTGCTGCCCCCAAGTAGCCCCCTTTCAAGTTCCAATTGATGTGGCTTTGTGAAGCTTCTCTCCATGATTTAATGGCACACTGGTGGAGGCAGGGGGGCCCACATTATGGCATGGCTATGTTTGTTTTCTCTAAGAAGCTCCAGTATTTGAAATGGAAATTGAAATACTGGAACAAACATGGTTTTGGTAATCTCTACATCAGGAAGAGGAATACTCAAGACTGGTTGGATGTCATTACCAGACAAATCTAGGATCAGGGACTGTCTGACGAGCTTCACTTAGCTGAGATTCAAGCTTCTATGGATTTGGCTAAGTGGGAACTGCGAGAAGAACTATATTGGGAATAAAAGGCTCATGTTGATTGGCTCTAGGAGGGAGATAAGAATATGACTTTCTTTCAAAACTCTGTGCAGGATCGACGTAATAGGAGCTTCATTTCTTCCCTGATTATTTCAAATGGAATGCATAGGACCTCCTCTCAGGACATATCCAGGGAAGCTATCGGGTTTTACTCTGCTCTTTTTTCAAGGATATGCCTCTTGATGAGCTTGTCAAAGGTACAGTCTTATCTTGTATTCCCTCTATTGTGACTTAAGCAATGAATGAATCTCTTATGCGGCCTATCAGTATGTCTGAAGTGGAGGGAGTGGTCTTTGGCATGAAGAAAGGTAAGGCACCGAGACCAGATGGGTTCCTAGTGGAATTCTTCCAGGAATTTTGGGATGTCATTAACCAAGATCTTTTGGAGGTAGTGCAGGAATCTTACTTCAACAAAGAAATGCTCTGAGCTCTGAATGCTACTTTTCTAATGCTTATCCCGAAGAGCGATCAGGATAATCAGCTGGAATGTTTTTGACCCATTGCTCTCTGTAATGTGGTCTAAAAAATTATAACCAAGCTCATTGCCGAGAGGCTTAAAATTTGCCTACCCATGCTTATCTCTGAGGAGCAAGGGGAATTTGTTACTGGCAAGCAAATTTTGGGTGGTGTAGTTATAGCATTAGAAGTGATTCACTCCATGAGTTCTTTGCAGGAACGAGCTATGTTTATGAAGCTTGATATGGCTAAGGCTTATGACAGGGTTAGCTAGAGCTTCCTGCATAAAGTTCTTCTGGATTTTGGCTTCAATCAAGATTGGATCCATTGGATGCTCAGTTGTGTCACGATGCCCTCTTTCTCAGTCCTTATTAATGGGGCACCCTCTGAGCTTTTTGGTGCCTCTAGAGGACTTCATCAGGGAGACCCTCTCTCCCCATATTTGTTTATTATTCTGGCAGAAGGCCTTGGGTGACTCATCAAGTTCTGGGTCTCCCAGCATGCGATACAGGGCTGGCACTAGGGAGATGGATTACCTACTCTGTCCCATCTCCAGTTTGTGGATGACACTTCTCTTGCTAGGAGAGCTCAGATCCAAGAAGCTGAGGCTTTTTGGTGTACTCTGGACACCTATTTGGTGGCTTTGAGGCAAAATATTAATGACCACAAGTCCTCTATTGTGTTTTTTAACACCCCTGAGCCTATCCAATAGAGGATTAGTGCTATCTTGAGATTCTAGACTCAGTCTCTCCCCCTTACCTACCTTGGGGTTTTGATTGTGGTGGGAAGGCATCTAAGGCTCTTTTGGCAAAAGGTCCTAGATAAACTAAGGCAAAAAGTTAACCACTGGACTCATAGGTGGCTCTCCACTACCAGCAGGGTGGCTCTCCTCCAATCAATGATTCAAGCCCTTCCCATTTATCGGTGTATGGTTCAGGCTGCCCCTGGGTACTTCCTGAAGGAATTTGATGCTTTGTCTCACCAATTTCTTTAGAGTGGCAACCTATAAACTCCAAATGGAGCCTGCTTAACTGGGACACAATTTGTCACCCAAAAAAGGAAGGTGGCCTAGGACTTCAATCTACAATTCTGTGCAGTCAAGCTCTCACGTCCAAATTTTATTGGCATTGGTGTTCTAGTCAAGCTCATCTCTAGGCCCGTATTTTAGCTTGTAAATATTACCCCAGGGTAGAGTCAGCGGATATTTCAAGACTCCCCCTTGAGGGTAGAGACTCGATGGTGTGGAACACTCTCAAACAAGGAGCTCAGGTGGTGAAGAGAGGTCTCTTCTAGATCTACAATAGGGGGATGGATGCTCTCTTTTGGAGTGACTCCTGGGATGGGTTTCCTCCCATTCTCTTCTCTCATCCACATCTACAGTGACTCGGTGACTCTCTGATAGCTTTTGGGTGGAGCATGGTGGATTATTACAAGGAAGCTTTTAGTCTAGGCACGGCAGTGGGATATCGGTGGAAGAACGCTTCAGACTGGCCCCCAGGTGGTTCTATTGAGGAGCGGCTAGAGTTATCTTAGCTTTTGGCCTCTAGTGAGTGCAGCTCCTTACAAGGATGGGATGTTTTGGCTTGGGGTGGAGATCCCTCAGGGAAGTATTCTGTGTCCTTTGGGTACCTTGCTTTGACAAAACATCTCCTGGGTGAAGTGGTGGTTCCTTGGGGGAACAAGGTTTGGTATAGTTATTCTTGGCATAAATGTAATTTTTTTTCTTTGGGTATTGGTTCATAATATGTGCCTTACCTGGGAGAATCTCTGCAAACTAGGCTTTCATGGGCCATCCAAGTGTGTTTTATGTTGCAGCAGTGAGGAAACCATCTCTCATCTCTTCTTCCAATGCTAGTTTACCAAACAGATATGGCACTTGTGGTGGGAGGTGTGGGATTGTCCTTACTGGCATGTGTCTTCTTTATTCAAATTCTGGGACCAGCTAGGACATTCTCCCTCTAAAGCTTCATTTCTACAGGTTGCTTGGTGCATTGGTCTATCACTTATTTTGTGGCATGTCTGGTTGGAAAGAAATAGATGTATTTTCAAGGAAGTGAGTTATGAGATCAACGTTCTGTGGGGGAGAATCACAAATTCTATCCTTGAGACCCTTCATGCCAAGTGTGAGGTGGGGGTGGATTTGAGTTTAGTGGATTCTAAAACTTTTTTCATGCCTCACCTTTGTTCTCCCTAAAGGTCTCCCCACTGCTCCTCATGCACCTGCGCGTGATCACCGGTAGCCTACGTGACCTGTCAATCGAACAGGCCGCTAGTCTCCCCATGAGGCTGGCACACTCAAAATTAACTCAGATGGCTCATCTCATGGAAATATTAGACTAGTTGGGATTGGAGGGTTGGGTCGTGATAGCACTGGTGAGGTATGATTTTTATTCTCAATTCACAAAGGCAGGTACACTAACAATTTCATGGAAGCTCTTGCGCTTTTGGTTGTTGTTTAACAGTGTTGCTCTCTTGGCTGGAATAGAATTTTTTACAAATCTGATTCACAGTTTGTTGTCAATATGTTGAATAAATAGGAAGTTGGAATGGTAGATTGGCATCTTGCTGGAGTGGTGTAGTAGATACTCTAGCTTTTTTACTTCTCTGGATTCTGTGTCTTTTCTGTATATTCCCCGTGAATGGAATGGGGTGGCTGACTGCTTGGCCAAATGGGCCTCTGAGCATGAGCCACCTTGGAACATCTCAGACCATAGGATGTTGCCTCTGGAATTATCCCAGAAGCTAGATCAACTAGTTGAGCTCGATAAAATGATGTAACTCTTTTATTTCCCTGTTGTTAATAATATTTTTACCCCTCTTTTAGTTAAAAAAAAGCCCACAGAGTCTGTAGATTCATAAAAGGCTTGAATGATAAAGTGTTTGAAGGCTTAGAATAATTTTTTTTAGAAGGGGAGAGAGAATTTTTCTCCTGTAGGACCAAAATAGTTCATATGTTGTCCCAAAAATGAGAAGTCTATTTTTGGGGACAACAACTGGCTCCAGTTGGGGAACTTCCTTCAGATAAAAACTTGGAATAGCTGAGGAGGGTAGAAACCATAATATTTAGTGCCTTGAAGTATGCCATTGGGCTATGGAGTCATGCTAACCAACAAGAAAGCAAGGTGCTAAAAATGAAAATGAAAAGGAAAAACATAAAAAAGAACTAAAGACTATACAAATATACATATGTATAGATGATCTCACATAATACTTCAAGAGTTAAAGTGCTTCAGATGCTGTCCATTGTGAGGTAGAGAAAAGAGTGTGCCATCTTGATATTTCAATAGGAATCTATATTCACCATTGATTTGATGGATATTAAATGGCCCTCTCCATAGGGAATCAAATTTTTCATGCATTCCCTTTGGTTTTCTTCTCTTGTCCCAGAGCAGGACTTGATCTCCAATCTAGAAATGCCAATTTTTTGTTTTCTGGTCGAAGAGATTCTTCACCAGACTTTGATGCTATGTAATTCAATCCACCACCATAGTTCTCTACTCATCCAGCTCAGTCAAGCACATGATCCTCTTATCAGTGGAGCTTTCATAAGTTTGATCCTCGATTGCCTTAGCTAATTTCAATGCTAACAATTCTAGGGTGATTTGTATCTCAGCATTGAGCCCATAAAGAAGTTGGAAAAGAGACATACCAATTGCCCTTGTTGGAGTAATTCTATCTACCCACAAAGCATCAACCAATGCTTTATGCCATGTCCTTTGGTTGTCATCCACCAGCTTCTTGATGATAGTCACCAGGTTCTTGTTACTTAATTCAGCTTGTCCATTCCCTTGTGGAAAGTAATTATAAGAGTGAGAGAGGGTGATCCCATAGTATAAATAGAACTGAGTAATCTCCAAGGATGTGAAACAAGCTACATTGTCTGTGAAAATTTTGATTGGGACCCCAAACTTGGAAATGATGTTATTCTTGAGTAAATTACACACTAATTTTGAAGTAGCGTGTTTGGTTGAGATACCTTCCACCTACTTGATGAAGTAATTTGTGGCTATAAGGACATAATCATGTCCAGCACTTGAAGATGGGTTTACAAAACCAATAAAATTGATTCCCAATTATTGAAATGGCTCTTGTATGACCACTAGCTTGAGAGGCAGGGCAGCTAACTTGAGTCTTCCAACGAACTGTTGGCACAGTTCACACTTTCATACCTATTTGTATGCATCCTGAAACAAAGTAGGCCAGTAATACCTGGCTCAAAGAATCTTGTGGGCAATTATAGGAGCAAAAAAATGTCCTCCATAGGCCAAATTGTGGAAAGATTTCAGAAGTTTGTTCTATTGCACTTTATTCACACAGCAAAGGAATATCCCATCAAGGCTCCTCTTACACAGTCCCTTGTTCTAGAGGACAAAATTTGTAGCTTTTAACTTGATAGTCCTCCTTTCCTTGTAAGATAGGTGAGTAGGACATTCACCATAAGTAAGGAAATGAGCAATACCTGAATACCACTCATTTGTAGTGGAGACAAAGAGGACTGTTGGCGTGTCTTTTTCTTTTGATTCTTCATACTCTATTCCCTCTGGCTTATTATTAGCAATTAATTGGCATAGGCCCTTTCCACACACCAACTTCATTGTTTTGATGACTAAATCAAACTCTTAGATTTTTGCAATCCAATTGCCTTTTTTCATCCCAAACTCCTACTGACTTAATATGGATTCAATCATGGTATCAGAAACCAAGACAATAATGTGTGAATTAAGGATATAGAAGCAAAAATGCTTCATTGCCTTTATCACTGCATAGGCATGCTTTTCCATATTTGAGTATTTCAAATCATGAGATTTAAGAGGATAGTGCATGAAATAAATGAGAGATTCCACACCTTCTTGGTTCTATTGAACTAGAATTGTTGAAAGTGTGTGTTCAAAAGCATAGCTATATATGGTGAATTCCTTGTTGTAGTCTGGACAAACTAGAATTGGGGCATGGGCAATAGCTATCTTGATATCCTAGAATGCTAATTTGACTTCTTCAATCTAGCTGAAGATGGAATTTTCCTTCATCATGTTTACAATATGTCGAGTCTTCTCAACAAACTCGGGGATGAACCTTTTTAAGAAATTCAATTTTCCAAAGAAAGAGTGAACAGTAGTCTTACTTGTGGGAAGGGTAAGCTCTTGGATGGACTTGACTCTATCTGAGTCAATATTTATGCCCTCTCTGGACATAATGTGTCTGAGGAGTTTCCATTTTATTACCCCAAAAATAGACTTCTTTGGATTTAAATAAATTTCATTCTAGTGGTAGCTTTTCAGCACTTATTGCAAGTGATGCACGTGATCTAGGCGATGCTTGGAAAAGATAGTCAAGTCATCAAGATAAAATATAATGAACTTACCCATTTCATCTTTGAAAGCAAGGTTCATTGCTCTTTCAAAAGTGGTGCCAGCATTAATAAGGTTGAATAGCATTCTCTGATAAGCAAAGGTACCCCAAGATGTGGTGAAGGTAGTGTTGTGTTGGTCTGCTTCACCAACTTTTACTTGATTGTATCCTGAGAAGCTGTCTAATATTGATAACATTTTAGAGCTGGTCACTGTCTAAATCACTTGATCCATGATGGGCAAAGGATAGTTATCTTTTAAAGATGACTGATTCAGATTCCTAAAATCTACACAAATGCAAATTTTGCCATTCTTCTTCCTCACAAGTACTATGTTGGCAATCCATGTGGAATGATGGATCGGGAAGATTATCCTAGCATTCAACATTTTTGTATCTTAGATAGAATAGTACCTAATATCTTTAGATTATACTACTGATATTTTTGCTTTTAAGGCACTGAATCATCCTTGAGAAAAATTTTATGATGAATTTCTTCAGTCTTGAGTGACTTCAGATCATCATAAGAATATGCCAAAACATCTATGTAATGGCAAAGCAGGTTAGTAAATTTGAGTTTTTCCTCTGGAGTACAACACTTTCTAATATTCACCATTTTGGGATCTTCCTTGGTACCCAAATTTATCTGATCAAACTCCTGGGAAGATTTTGAATCCATTTGTTGTTGTTTGATAAACCTATCGTGCTTGTCAAATAGTTTCTCAAGAGAAACTAGTCTTTTAATAATTTTATTCCCTTTTAGCTACAGGAATTCTTCACCTACATTTGGATTCATTTCATGAGCTGATTCAAGTTTTTGGAGCTTACTGCCTTCGAAGTGAAGATGTTCAAAGCTATTTTTTGCTCCAATAAGGCAATGATTTGGTTGTCATTGTTAAATACCTACCAATGATTGGCAATATCAGGTATGCTTGGTTGGAAGACCAAATCGATGATGTACCTATTTCCTTTGAAGTCTAGGTGATAAACTAAGAGAGTTACTAAAATTGCCAGTGCATCAGTTCAATCATTGAATTCCCTGGGTATGGTAGAGATGTTGAAAGCATTAAAGCTTTCAATTTGATCCCAGACTAGATTGTGGTAGTGTCGTGATCTCTCATTTTTGGTTTGGTACAGATTTTTCACCTGACAAACCACCAACTCAACATCTCCTTTGGCATGAAGGAGTTTGATGCCCTCGTCTTTAGCGGCTTTCAATCTAAGGAGAAGATATTCATATTTAGTAGTATTTTTAGTATTGTTAAACTGCAACTTGTATGATGAAGGAAAAATATCTCCTTGAGGAGATATCAACATAATTTTGGCTCATGGAAGGTCAAATTGGCGGCTTTCAATCTAAGCAGAAGATATTCATATTCAGCAGTATTGTTAGTATTGTTGAACTACAACTTGTATGATGAAGGGAAAATATCTCCATGAGGAGATATCAACATAATTTTGGCTCATGGAAGGTCAAATATCTCCTTTGGCATGAAGGAGTTTGATGCCCTTGTCTTTAGCGGCTTTCAATCTAAGTGGAAGATATTCATATTCAGTAGTATTATTAGTATTGTTGAACTACAACTTGTATAATGAAGGAAAAATATCTCCTCGAGGAGATATCTAAATTTGAAAGTCAAATTTCTGCCAAATGGAAGGTTTTAAACCTTTTCCCTGGGCATGACAATTCCAAAATTCTTCAGAGACTTCATACTAAATGGATACCACCTAAACCCAATTAGATGAAACTCAATTTTGATGGGGCATCCAAGTTGAGTGGTAAAGCAAGTGGAGGAGGAATAATAAGAAATGAAAAAGGAGGGATGTCTACTATCTATGCTAGTGGCATGGATTGCTAGAGCAATAACTATGTTGAAGCTATGGCCTTACTTTGGGGATTAAAGTTAGCTATATCCCTAGGAATCAAAAATTTGAATATTCAGGGAGATTCTAAGTTGATCATGGATGCCATTAATAAAGCATCTAATGTTGGTATCCATCTAAAAGACATCATTACAGACATCCAGTTTCTTTTACAAAAGTTTTTTGAAGTTGAGATTACCCACACCTACAGAAAAAGTAACAGGGACGTTGATGATTGTGCCAACCTTGGTCAACAATTCTCAGGATGGAGGGTATGGTGACAAGGGGCTCATATACCCCCAAACATTAGAGAGATCATTCAGAAGGAGATGATAGAGAATGAATGATGCACATTGATGACAAAGATAGCTTTCAAAGGTGGTCCACGTGGAGAAGGCCATTGCAGATCATGGAAGCGGTGAGTAATCTAGGGAATGCTAACAATGTGGATAATGAGAATCTTAAGGATCTTTTTAATTCTATAGTTATGTAGTTTTATCTTTTCTAACTTTGGTCTTTCTAGTATTTTGTTTTGCTTCTAAATTTTTTTCTCGGCTGTGCCGTTGGTTTGGTGCTGGCATCTTTTGTTTGCCAGCCTTCCTATCTTTTTTGACTGTATAGGGTTTGCCCCCTAGTTTTCTACCTTAATTAATCAAAAACATCATTTTGGCTCCTAAACTGGTAGAGGAATAGCTGCCATCAAATTCCAACATCCATACCTTTTGAAACTGATCATTTCTCAGATTTCTCTTTGCTTGGAAGGGGGAATTCTTTTGCATTTGAATTGTGCTCTATCATGTCTTCCGCTATTTTGTCTAAAATAATTTTTAGACTATCATTTTTAGGAGTTTTATTAGCTAAAACATGAGTATCTTCTGTGGTCAAAAAATAATTAACTATGCCTGAAGACTCAAATAAAATTTGGGCTTCAGGTGTTGATGTCTGAGTGACAACATATTTTGATTCATTTTCAAGAAGCAACCTCTACATGATGCCTTTGATAGGGATCCTCACTTCAGACACGTCCATTCTCAATTCTCTACCAACATCTTTGCAAAAAATTTGCCCCAGAAGAATGCCGTATGAGACTAGAACATCAGCTACCAAGACTGTCATCTTGATTCTTTTGTTTGTGAATGCTGCAAATGCAAATTGAGCATCATTGATTTGTCCCAGCAGAGGTACTTGTTTGTTCTCCATAGAGAAACATCTCTCAAAGGTCTTGGTCAATGTGAGTCTAAGAGATTCTACCACCTTGGTAGGCATGACATTGTTAGATGCACCTAAGTTTATGATGCAATTACTCAGTTTGTGACCATTTATCAACAGAAAAATATAGAAAGGTTCTATTTTCTTAGGGGCAGATGGAGGAGTAATGACAAGATTATTTGGGATGGACATGTTCCTTGAGGGATCATGAGTTACCTTTTTAACATCTTGTCATATAGGGATGGCTTTATGTTTCACACACTAAACTCACATATCCAACTGCTCAAGATTGGATTGCAAGAATTCAAATTTAGACATTTAAATTCTAGTCTTCTTGACATGGTCAATTATGTCAAATGAATGAAATGGACTAAGATTAGAGGAAGGGAGTTCATCTTTTTGATTTTTAGAAGGGGGAGGACTAGTCTATATATTTGAAGTTAGAGGTGAAGGCGTATTTGAGGTACTCACCTTTTTAATAGTCACTGGGTCCTTTGGCTGGAAAGGCAGAGAAGTTCCTCATTTAGCAATTGAAATTACAGGCTGAGAACTTTTCCCTATTTTTCCTTTATTAGCTTGCTGAGCTGACTGGTTCTGGGATCGAGTGAATACAGCATATGATCCATCAATTACTTCACCTTCATGTCTGGGTTCATCCTAATAATTTAGGAATCCAATGTTGGAATCACCAGCTAATTCTTCTTGGTCTTTCACAAGGAGATCAGCGTCATTTTCTTGGTTCAATTTAGTCTGGAAAGAGAAATTAGATTTTGTTTCGAGATATCCAACTATTGAATTGGTTGGGGTGCTTCAATGGCAAGTTTCCCCTCTGGGAGAGGAAGATGATTTGGTTGTCCTTGATTCTTGGTAGCATTGCCTTGGTATGACTAATTAGAGAATGTCCTCATTGGCATATCTCTGTATGAAGGAGCTGAAGATATCCCTTGTACCATTTATTTTTTGAGAGCTAGCAACTCATTTTCTAGCCTCTATACCATTGGATCAGTGGTACCTATTGATGGATATTCAGAAGATGAAGAAGATTTACCTCTATTATGATCTCTCCTTATCTTTCATGCTAAGATAAGGTCATCTTCCACCTCAGTGGCCAAATTTTGAGCTATAGCAAGGTCTATTTGGCCAGCATGTCTTGGTAGAAAACTCACTTTAGGTAGCTGAGAGTTGATAGAAAAACATTTGAGATTCTCAAGTTTAGGCTGAGAAATCGTAAGAATCATGTTCCTTAGCTTGTTGAACTTGGCTATGAAATCTCTCATTAGTTAATGAGGCTCCTTCTTTATTTGTGTGAGCTAGGCCAGTAGGGCATGTGCATCTTCTGTAGGTTTGAATCTGGCTTCAAATTTGACTTTGAGAGTGTTCCAATTAGTCACTGATCAAGCTTGTAGATGGTAGAACTAGTCTGTAGTAATACCTTACAAAATTTCTATAAACAGTCTGACTTCCACATCCTCAAATTCCATGCTTATTATGCCATAGGCTATGCTGAAGGTTGTAATATGTTCATCAATATGAACTTTCCCATCACCGTAGAACTTGGAGAAATTTTTTCTTGAACTGCGTCATAGCTCACGTAGAGGTTGAGTTAAATTGAGTGGGCCAAAAGAGTTACCCTAGGGTCCTTGAATTGCCATTATATGACTATGGAAAGGTGGAATAAAAAATCTTAGAGGGGTAATTATTGGCAAAACTTTATTAATAGTAGAAATAGATGCTTTACCTAGTAATGGAGACTTGACTTTAGTAGGAGGAAAGCTCCTAGTTCATTGGAGGCAAGATGGTGAAGGAAATAGATCAAAATTACTTTGTTGTACCAACTCAAATACAGAGTAAATAATACCTTTAGCCCTTTGGCTTCACGTATACCATGGATCTACCAAAGTGTAAAAATAAAAATAGAAAAGAACTGGCACTACTTCAGCTTGAAGGTTGAGGCTTCAAACTATGCATTCTTTCCCTATTGGGATAAATTAATAATGCTATAATGATAATGGGTAAGGCATAGATGAGAGTTGCCAGAGTATATAATGGATAAGGATAGGAACTGCTTGTTTGAATCTCTAGCAGAGTTGCCAAAAACTATTGGGTGAATATTTTTTCATCAACATACTGATGAGAAAAATAGGTCTGATTAACCACAATAAGGAAGATTGGTCAACCAAATGTGTAAGTTTACCACATCAAAAGGGGACAAATCTCTCCTCTCATCAAGGAGAGATTCCCTATAAATATGAAAGGGCTATATATATGTTAATCTACTATAAATAAGTTGAAAATAACACTCAAGGGTAGGATAACACCATCTATCTCTCTTTTTTTAGAGATGATGTTCATCAATCAAAGGATAAATCTTGATAAAATGATAGAAGGCACTCCTCTTCTTTCAGAAGTACTATTCAACAGACAATAAAAACTTTTCAAGTATCGACAAGTAATTGTAACAAGGTGCAGTAACACAGTAAGATGAAATGTAACACAAAGTTTCCACCTCAACTGCCAAAGAGTGAAATAAGAAAGATAATGAGGGGACAAAGTCATCCAAAGATCCTTTACACAAAAATAGAAAACAAACAAACTAAAGACAATTATGGCAGCACAAAGTCTCTCCACACCTGACTTCAGGATAACTACCTGATTACTTTCACTAATTCTACTTATTTAATTAAATAAACAAAAAATGTATTAAGGAAATAGACATAAGAACAATTTTCCCAACAACCAAGCTATTCTAGCACAAAGTCTAAAAAGTCACTTGTTTTCTTATTCAAATAACAAAATATGATCAACAATCTAAGCTCAAAGTCTCAGTAATGCCTTTCAATTTGGATATAGTTTTATTTTTGATAACAGAGAAATCTCCTTAAAATAATAAGAGAGAGTCCTATATATAGTGCTCTAAGAAAGACTTGGGCACTTTGTTTCACAAAAATGATGGCCTATGATGCATTCAATCCTTTCACTGCATTTTAAATTTTGTCCATGAGCTATACTGAAATCAAGCATCAATTTTTAATATGGGCCACCTGATGTGTTTCTTGATGTGTGCACAGCCGTTCGCTTTACTCAATGTAGAAAAATAAACTGTGCCATTGAATGTTCATGCTCTTCAATGTCCATTTGGTGTGTTGCTTCAACTTCTAAAAACATATCCCATGCATGAATATTTTTGATAGTTCTCCATTATTTCTCCTTTCTTTTTTGTATTTTGAGTTCTCAGGCGCTTTATTCCTGATGAAGGGACATGTGGCACTTTTCACTGTGAAACAGGTGAAGACACTTGGCAGCATCCTTTTAACTTATATAAGTTTAAGATATACTTTGAGAATCCTATGGAAGATGACACATGGTGACTTCCACTAAATAAATGGCAGATGTTGACACTTAGCACTTTCCACTGAGTTTTACAAGGGACACGTGGTGACTTCTATTGTATTTAGAAAAACACATTAAAACCTTCTGTAGTTGCACTTGGTGCCCTCTAAGAAAATCTGAGAGAAACTTATTTCTACGTCTTTATTTGAAAGTTGATGGATATTCCATTATCTTAAATTTGATGTCTATGGGGACATCAATGGTTCAATCACTTCCCTAGTTCAATCACTTTCTCAGTTCAATTGCTTTCTCGATTCAATCACTTTCTTGGTCTTTGATTGAACCATCCCTTTGTCTGGCATTTCCTTTGATCTTTGAACCAATGTTTTTTGCCCTCTGCAAGGGTACCTACCCTTAGTTCACTGTCCTCCACAAGGGTACTATTGATGCAAAAAAATTCACCCTTGGCAAGAGGCCAAGCTCCTACCTTCTTCACACAACTATGGAAACTCCCCTCTCGCCTGTGAGACCAGCGAAGCTAGAGGGGAGTCTCTAGATAAGGGCTAGCTTCTTTCGATGCATCATGTTCATTACAATAAGTGCTAATACATAAATATATATAGATATATAATGTGGTGGGGGATGAAAAGGGAGAAAGATTACAAGAAAATAAACTACTCTAAAGAGGTGATGCACCAAAATAAGGTCGACCTTCTCACATTCACACTATGAAACCAGACAAACACATACACATACTTTAATCTTCGTAGAAGAACCAAACTTCAAGAAATTGGTAAGGAGGTTTCAATGGAAAAGATATAAAATAGATATTTGCCAAAGGTGCTATGAAACGCACACTATATATCAATTTCTTCTATTTCTACACTTCCAAATGTAGCTCTCCTTGTTAGCTACAGAAATAGCACTTTATAGATAACAGATATGTTGGTGTTGAACCTATGAAAGCATTAAGAAATAATGACTAAACACACACTGACACTCAAAACATATACAGAGATATCTAACCAAGATGGAGGTAAAATTGCATTTTATTGATTCAGGTGAAAATTTGCTAGGGCAATGCCTTACAAATGTGAAAAGATCATTCTCAAAATGACAAGTCTTGAATATATAGAAGAGGAAAGGAGGCCTTTTGGTGCCCCTTTTACTAGTGGCCCATTCGTATCCTTCTCATTAGGAAGAGAAAGTTTCTCAAAACATCAATGAGCTATGCCCTTTGTTTGTTTACGCTTCTTAATGGTCAATTCGCAGGCACTGTGTCATCTACCGAAATAACTTCTTGAGTCGGCACCTTCTTTTTCTACTTGGTCTATCTGACAGTTCCTCCACTTGGCATCTCTCTCTTTTTTTTCTTGGGATTTTGTCCTTTTCCTACTCCTTCAGCCCTCGGAGGCAATCTTCTAGCGAGTCGCTACATCTCTGGGCTTTCTCCATGGTCGACATCTTTTGGTTTGAAAGGAAACAGCTATTTTATTGTATGAAATTTGATGTTCACACAGCCATCATTGTCCTTGGAAAATTCCTTTTCATCCCTTTCTATGGGTCTTTGTTTTGGCCCTTCGTTGAACCAAACCATTGAATCGAATTTGCTTCAATGGTTCAATGGTTCAATGCTGTGCACCGAGCTGATTGAACCAAACTCGTTGAACCACTCGCTTTGAACCAAACCATTAAACTGAAATCATTGAACCACTCGCTCATTGAACCAAACTTGTTAAACTAAGCCATTGAACCAAATTTGGTTCAACAGTTCAATGGTTCAAATGATTGTTGAATCGAGGTGCCTGAACTGAGCGATGAACCCTTTATTGAACTAAAAAGCCACTAGACTGTCCAAAGAGCCAAGTGGAGCATTGAACCAAGGTTGAACCAAGGCCGATGAACTTTGTGTTGAGCTTGAAGCATTGAACCAAGGCCTAATGATGAAGTGATGAACTACCGAATGAAATAGACATTGAACCAAACGTTTGAACTAGTTCATTGGTTTGACCATGCCAACTTTTCTTGTGATCTTCTTCAGACCAGAGCCCAAAGAAGCCTTGTAAAACCCCAACATTCTCTGAAATGATCCTTCTTGCACCAAAAGACTAACTCACTGAGCCCATAGGTTTTAATGGATCTACACAAAATCAAAGAAATGGCCTAGAACAACAAGAGGCAGAAGGGGACCAAAAATTTTACCTATTAGGCAAAAAGGGTCAACAAATTGGTGACTCCTAGGGGAAGCATGTCTGTTATGCTTAGAGACCAGTTGCCTTGTATTTATTTGGGCACGGAGTTAGATGGTAACTTAAGAACAACAAATCTTTGATAATTTTAGAATCAATTCATGAAGATTTACCTCCAAGGAAATGAAAACACACAAGGCTAAGAAAACTAGTAACATGTGCAGAAAGCACTTAGGGAAACTAGGAAAAAACAAGGGAAATATGTACATGAAAAAGAGAGGGGTCAGTGGCAATGTTTAAGATATATCCCATTAATTGGGATATTTAATTCTTCACCATCCAACCTAGAGAGTTGGAAAGCATTATGCTGCTTACACTGAGTGATTATGTATGGGCCACTCCATAGGGCATCGAATTTTGCATGCTTTCTAGGCTTAGCTCGGTCTTCATCCCATTTCAAGACAATGTCTCCTTCAAAGAAATCTTTTGATGAAGATTTCTTATCGAAGTGTCTCTTTGTTTGTTGTTAGCGATTGGTCATACAAGCCATAGCCTGGTCCCTTGTCTCTTGGAGCTCCATCAGCTCACATAGCCTGACTTCCATGCTAATTTCTTCTTCTAATTACAGCTGGTGAGTGAGGTCTAATGATGCCAATTTGAGTGAGATGGGAATCCTAGCTTCCCTTCCATATATGAGTGTATATGGAGAATTTTTTATTGCTCTCTTTGGAGTGATTCGATTGGCCCACAAAGCTATTTTTAGCTTGGCATGCCAAGTCCTCTGATTTTCTTCCATGGTCCTCTTGATGATCTTGATCAAGTTTTTATTGAACTCTGCTAGCCCATTCCCCTATGGGTAATAATTGGATGAAGTGCTGAGATATATACCATACCTCAATGCCCATTCACTTGTTTTGGCTCCCAAAAAAGCCAAGGCATTATCTGAGATTATGGTGGATGGGACCTTGAATCTTGTTACCAAGTACTCATAAAATTCTAAGACTGCACTTTCATTTGCCTCCTTCAGAGAAATAGCCTCCACCCACCTTGTAAAATAATCCATGGTGGTTAGGACCCACTTGTGTCTGACACTAGAGGGAGGATTAATCATCCCTATGAAGTCCAGGCTCCACTGCATGAATGGTTGTTCTACCTAAATAGGCTGTAGAGGCATAGCAGCCAACCATTGTTTCCCATTGAAAAAGGCACATTTTTTACACTTTCTTACCCAAGCATAGGTGCCCCTGAAAAGGGTAGGCTAGAAATAGCCAGCTCTCATTATCCTTGTTGTAGTAGCTCTAAGAGCAAAATGACCACTTGCTAGCCCATCATGGAACTCAAATAGCACCTTGTCATCCTATTTTGGGTATATGCATCTTATAAGGCCCCTGAGAGATCCTTCCTAAATAGTACTCCATCAACTAGGACATAAGGGAGAGACTGGAGCCTGAAAAACCTTCTTTTGGTACCAATAAGACCCTGCAGGCACTCACTGGTGAGAAGAAAATGCCTCAAGTCTGATGTCCAATCCTTCATGGCAGTTGGTTCCTCTATTATGGCTGCATCGTGAATTAGTAAGCTACCTTCCTCTTTCTACCTGAAGTCTGCAACAAGGTGTTCACACAGGCCTCTTTCCCTCACCAGCTTGGTGATCTTGATGTCTACGTCATATTCCATCACCTTGGTGATCCATCCCGCTCTCTTCTCATTTAGGTCTCGATTGGTCAAGAAATCCTTGATGCCAGGATGTGGGACCATGAGTTAAATCTTGTTGTTAGACAACATATGCCTAAATTTCTTCAAGCATCGCACTACTGTCAGGACTTGCTTCTCTACATACGTGTAACTAACTTTGAAATCCTCTAACCCTTGGCTAAAAAAAGAAAGTGGCTATTTGAGGTCATTTTCATTTGCTTGGGTAAGCATGGTAGAGATTTACTCTTCATTGCCAAAAGTATAGAGGTTGAAGTCTTTTTTGAAGTCAGGGCTGATCAAAGTAGGAGTCTGAATTATGCCTACTTGATGGCTTCAAAGTTTTTCTTCCTTTGTGTTATCCACTTGAATTCCTCACCCTTCCTCAGCATAGAGGCCAGTGGCTTGACTATCTCTATGAAATTTGGAATGAATCCCTAAATGAAATTTATCTTGCCAAAGAAGCTCTGTAGGCCTTTCTTGTGTTTAGGTAGGGACATCTATAGGATAGAATGAACTCTCTCAAGGTCAATGGATAGGCCCTCTTTGGACACAATGTGGCCAAGGAGTTTCACCTCATGAACAAAAAACATGAATTTCCTTGATTAAGAAAGATGCAGAACTCCCTACACCTCTCAAAAATTTGCCTGAGGTGTTTCATGTGTTGGCTCACTTCCTTGGAGAATACCGCCACATCATCAAGGTACACCAGCACACTGTTGTTTGTCAAGCCTTGAAAAGCCATGTCCATGGCTCACTAAAAAGTAGCACCAACATTAGATAGCTCGAATGGCATCTTCTTGTAGGCAAACTTTCCCCATTTAGTAGTGAAGGCTATTTTGTACTGGTCACAGCCTTGCACTAGAATCTGATTGTACCCTGAATATCCATCCAGGAGGGAGAAATGCTCACTGTTAGTCACCTTTTGAAAGATTCACTCCATGCTTGGGAGGGGATAATGGTCTTTTAAAGAGACCTTATTAAGGTCCCTGAAATTTACACACAGCCTGATCTCTCCATTCTTCTTTTTAACAGGAACAAGATTGGCTAGCCAGGAGGAATGTTTGATTGGAAATATAATACCAGACTCAATCAATTTGGCCAGTTCCCTCTACATGAGAGGCTCAATCAATGGGTTGACAAGTCTCTACTTCTGCATGATTGGCCTAGCACCTTCTTCTAATTTGATGGTGTGCTAGGTGAGTCTTGGGTTGAAACCCTTCAAGTCACTATAATCCCATGTGAAAACATCGACAAACTCCTGACATAATGAAAACTTGCCTTTCTTGAACCATGCAGACTTTTCCAAGTGCAAGTAGCTTATCCTTGAAGATCTTGACCTTTTCATAATTCTCCTCCTTAGTTGTGATGCATGATTTGTCATTTCTCAATTGGTCATCTCCATTGAATATTCTCTCAAGAGTGACCAAGCCTTGAGGGAACTTATTGTTTTTTAATTGAACAATCTGGTTTCTATATTGTTGTTGTAGTTTCACTTGGTTTTGTGTTGCACACTCAGCTTCTTCTTGTAGGAAGAAAGCTATTTGCTAGTCATTTTCAAAAACCTACTAGTTTTTAATGTTGTCGGGGACAGAGGGCTGAACTACCACCTTCAAGTAGCGTGAACCACAATCTTGACTAATCTCCTTGGAAACATCAAACTGAGCACCAATTGTTGCTAGCCTATCTGCTTGTTTATTTTGCTCCCTGGAAATGGAGGCAATATTGAAAGTGAGGAAATATTCCATCAAGTCCTAGACCCTATGCTTGTAAGACTTTAGCAAGGAATTTTTTGTTAGATTCTAGCCTTTCCCCTGATTTACAATCAGCTTGTTGTCTCCCAAAACTTACAATTCCTTTATCCCTCTTTTTCTTGCCCATTCCAGGCCATGGATAAGGGACTCATATTTTGCAACATTGCTTGTGTAAAAAAATTGGAAATGAAAAGCTGAGAAGTATCTCTCCTTTGAAGGGGAGACTAACCTCACTCCACCACCAGCTCCCAACCTACTTCTAAAACCATCAAAATATAGCTGCCATAGACCTAGGTCTTCTTGGCTTGCCTTCATTACATTGGGTATGAAGGTACCTTCTTCGTTCATGCAGTAGACTCCAAGGCCTACCTCCTCTATGAACTTTTAAGGATCATGCTAGAAGTTATCACTTCCCCACTCATCCAAGAGTAGGTCTGCAACTCCTTTAAGAGCAAAGGATGGAGATTGGTCTATCTGGGACTCCTCTAGGTCAATAATAGTGTAGCTAACATTCACTACCTTGAGTGAATATGGTTGTAGATGGTCCTTGTAGAGTGGCTGAGATATGATTTTTACCTTGGTCCCATACTTGGTTCTAAAAACTAGATAGGACCAGTTCGTTGCTAGATAGCCACTAATCTTTGATGTGATGTCCCTCGACAAGAAAATTAGAAAATAAGGAGGAACATCTGCTACTACTATATCATGGGGAATTGAGAAGGTTGGGCAAGCATGTAATGTCAAGCTTAAACCCTTCAAGATACCAACTATTTTTTTAGGTGTCCCATCCAACTATAGGACTCCCTTATTCATCTCTTCATATTTCAATCCCATCTTGTCAGCTATGCACTTGGGCATCACCGAGGTACTAGCCCCACTGTCAATGATGAAATTGTGCACTAAGAAATCTCTAATGACCAAGAACACATAGAAAAGGAAAATTTTCTCTTCCTTCTTTACTTGGCCTGAGGTGGAAGGTTGTCTATTCATCATTAAGATGTTATTAGCCCTTGTTAGGATAGCTTGTCGATCCAGCTCATGCAATTCCCTTTGTAGTATGTCCTTTTGCCTTGTAAGAGACAATGAATCCCATAAGGAGATGTTCATATGCAGATTCTTCATCTAGTCCACCACATTGACTTGGGGGCTGCCTCCCTTCAAGCTTTCTTTGGGTCTAATTCCAACCTGAGGTGCAGGCTGAGGAGCTGAGGGTAAAAATGGCAGTCTAAAGTTTGGGGCTTTCTAATTTGAGTGTGATGGAGGAAGTGTAGTATTTGGTTGGGTAGTTTCCTAGGCTTATCCCATTTCTCTTCTCTTGAATCTTGTATTGGCTGCAACACAAACATCCTGATTGTCTGCATTTCCCACATAATTCACTGAATAAAATTCCCCTTCCAAATGATTCATGAGGGTAGAATCAGGCTGGGCCTGATTTCTACTTGTGTTGGGTTGCATTGGAGCCTCAAATACCTGGGGCTGAGTGGTTGTCTGATTGTCTGCATTTTGAAAATAACTCATCATCTCATTTGTATAAATAGCCTATTCTTAACCATAACCCATGGTCAAATAACTTGGTTGTTCTTGGACCAGGTTGTTCTGAACGGGCACCATGGCCTTAGATAATAAAAAGGACATGTGTTGTAGTTTTGAAATGGCCTGGTCTGAGTAAGCTGACCCTATCCTTGATTGTAGTTTTTGAAAGAGGGTCTAGGGGCTTGACCATAATGCTGGTATCCCTGATTTGGTCTATTGCTTTGAGTGTGTTGCCTTTTAAGAGCTACAAGTTCGTTTGACATACTCTGCAATAGACTCTTAACTTCATGAAGCTTGTTGGATAGAGCAATAACTAGTTTCTCCATGCTAGGTAGAGGACCTAATGTGGGATCAATGGCTTAAAATGGAGAAGGCATTTCTGGGAAAAGTGGCATGTGGGGTCTAGGGGCAATTTTCCTAGCATGTATTAAGCAATATTTGGCTACTATGGCTATGTCATAGGCAACAAGTAGCACATGCCCTCCAATGGATTGTATCATCACTGCAATATCACTATTTAATGCCTTTAAAAAATATAGGAAAGCATAGCTAGCAGTCGGTCTTACCAAGACGGGGATTCTATCCCAAGTCTTCTAAAATTGCATGTTGAAATCTTGCATATACTCATGTGGGGCCCTCTTTATGGTCGTTAACTGCTCAGCAAGCGAGAGGTCATCGCTCTTTTCACCAAAATAGTCTATCAACTGAGTACCTAATTCATTCTAGGAATGAATCGAATTTACAGGCAAGGTCTCGTACCAGTCAAGAGCTTTGCCCTTAAGAGACAATGCCAACAATCTGATTGCGATATTTTCTTCTGTGACATTATGAATATTGCAAAGGTTAGCAATATTTCTAATGTGCTCGATGACTATTATGGTCCCCTCTCCATCAAAAGAAGGCACATTTTTTAGGGCAGCTCCTAGGATTGGGTCATAAAGTGGGAGATTCAAGGGGCTTTGACCATGAAAGGCCGCAAAGGGCAATGCCATAGCTAGGATGGGATGTAACTATAGTTTTACTATGTATCCATCCCCTGCAATAGGTTTGGGGGGGTGGTTTATTGAATAAGGATGGGTATTCTCAAACCTTAGTCTTTTTGTTGAGTTCAAAGGCAACTCAACGAAATTGAACAGAACATCCTTAGAAGTAGACTGTGTGGTGACTTTAGGCATAGAAAGTTAAAAACTGGTCTTTGATTGGAAAACTGAAACTCTTACCAGTGGATTCGCCAGATGTTGGAAGTCTTTGATTTTTTGTAACATGACCAGCATCAATCTTGAAACCTTACTGAGTTGTCAAACTAGGTCCCACCAGGCATGCCAAAATTGTTGATGTAGAAAATTGCACCCTTGGCAGGAAGCTGAGCTCATGCCTTCTTCACACAACTATGGAAACTCCCCTCTCACCTGTGGGACTGGTGAAGCTACAGGGGAGAGTCTCTAGATAAGGGCTAGCTCCCTTCGATGCATCATGTTCATTCTAGTAAGTGCCAATACATACATATGTATAGATATATAATTGGGGGAGATAAAAAGGGAGAAAGATTACAAGAAAACAAACTACTCTAAAGAGGTGATGCACCAAAATAAGGTTGACCTTCTCACATTCACACTATAAAACTAGACAAACACATACATATACTTTAATCTTGGAAGAAGAACTAGACTGCAAGAAACTGGAAGGGATGCTTCAATGGAAAAGATAGAAAATAGAGATTCACCAAAGGTGCTATGAAATGCACACTATATAGCAATTTCTTCTATTTCTACACTTCCAAATGCAATTTTTCTTGTTAGCTACCGAAATAATGCTTTATAGATAATAGATATGTTGGTGTTAAACCTATGAAAGTATTAAGAAACAATGACTAAACACAAACTGACACTTAGAACATATACAGAGATATCTAACCAAGATGGAGGTAAAACTGCATTTTATTGATTCAGGTGAAAGTTCGTTAGGGCTATGCCTTACAAATGTGAAAAGATCATTCTCAAAATGACAAGTCTTGAATATATATTAGAGAAAAGGAGGCCTTTTGTCACCCCTTTTACCAGTGGCCCATTTGCGTCCTTCTCATTGGGAAGAGCAAGCCGCTCAAAACATCAATGAGTTGTGCCCTTTGTTTGTTTACACTTCCTAATGGTCAATTCACAGGCACTGTGTCATCTACTTAAATAACTTCTTGAGTCGGCACCTTCTTTTGCTACTTGGGCTATTTGACAGTTCCTCCACTTGGCATCTCTCTCTTTGTTTTCCTAGGATTTTGTCCTTTTCCTACTCCTTCAACCCTCAGGGGTGATCTTCTGGCAGGTCGCTGCATCTCTGGGCTTTCTCCATGGTTGGCGTCTTTTGGTTTGAAAGCAAATGGCTATTTTTCTATACAAAATTTGGTGTTCACATGGCTGTCATTATCCTCAGCAAGTTCCTTTTTGTCCCTTTCTACGGGTCTTTGTTTTAGCCCTTCATTGAACCAACCCATTGAACCAACTTTGGTTCAATGGTTCAATGGTTCAACGATGTGCGTCAAGCCGATTGAACCAAACTAGTTGAACCACTTACTTTAAACCAAAATCATTGAACCACTCACTCGTTGAACCAAGTTTGTTGAACCAAGCCATTGAACCAAATTTGGTTTAATGGTTCAATGGTTCAAATGATTGTTGAATCGAGGTGCCTAAACTAAGTGATGAACCCTTTGCTAAACTAAAAAGCCACTGGACCATCCAAAGAGCCAAGTGGAGCATTGAACCAAGGTAGAACCAAGGCTGATGAACTCTGTGCTAAGCTTGAAGCGTTGAACCAAGGCCTAATGATGAAGTGATGAACTGCCAATTGAAATAGACGTTGAACCAAACGTTTGAGCTAGTTCATTGGTTTGACCATGCTAACTTTTCTTGTGATCTTCTTTAGACTAGAGCCTAAAGAAGCCTTGTAAAATCATAGCATTCTCTAAAGTGATCCTTCTTGCACCAAAAGACTAACCCACTGAGCCCGTAGCTTTTATTGGATCTGCACAAAATCAAAGAAATGGCCTAGAATAGCAAGAAGCAGAACGGGACCAAAAATTTTACCTATTAGGCAAAAAGGATCAACAAATTGGTGACTCCCATGGGAAGCATGCCTTCTATGCTTAGAGACTATTTGCCTTGTAGTAATATGGGCACGAAGTTAGATTGTAACTTAAGGACAACAAAGCTTTGATAATTTTAGAATCAATTCACAAAGATTTACCTCCAAGGAAATGAAAACACACAAGGCTAAGAAAGCTACTAACATGTGCAGAAAGCACTTAGGGAAAGTAGGAAAAAACAAGGGAAATATGTACATGACAAAGAGAGGGGTTAGTGGCAATGTTTAAGATATATCCCATTAATTGGGATATGCAATTCTTCACCATCCAACCTGGAGAGTTGGAAAGCATTACACTGCTTACACTGAGTGATTATGTATGGGCCACTCCATAGGGCATCAAATTTTGCACGCTTTCCAGGCTTAGCTTGGTCTTCATCCCATTTCAAGACAATGTCTCCTTCAAAGAAATCTTTTGATGAAGATTTCTTGTCGAAGTGTCTATTTTTTTGCTATTGGCGACTGGTCATAGAAGCCATAGCCCGGTCCCTTGTCTCTTAGAGCTCCATCAACTCACACAGCTTGACTTCCATGCTACTTTCTTCTTCTAATTGTAGTTGGAAAGCAAGGTCCAATTCTAGAAATTTGAGTGAGATGGGAAGCTTAGCTTCCCTTCCATATACGAGCGTATATGGATAATTTTTGATTGCTCTCGGAGTGATTCAATCGGCCCACAAAGCTATTTTCAGCTTGGCATGCCAAGTCCTCTGATTTTCTTCCATGGTCCTCTTGATGATCTTGATCAAGTTTTTGTTGGTGGACTCTACCATTCCATTCCCCTATGGGTAATAATTGGATGAAGTGCTGAGATATATACCATACCTCAGTGCCCATTCACTTGTTTTGGCTCCCAGAAAATCCAAGGTGTTATCTAAGATTATGGTGGATAGGACCCCAAATCTTGTCACCAGGTCCTCCTAAAATTCTAGGACCACACTTTCATTTGCCTCCTTCAGAGCAATAGCCTCCACCCACCTTGTAAAATAATCCATGGCAGTCAGGACCCACTTGTGTCTAGCACTGGAGGGAGGATTAATCATCCCTATGAAGTCCAGGCCCCAATGCATGAATGGTTGTTCTACCTGAATAGGCTATAGAGGCATAGCAGCCAACCATTATTTCCCATTGAAATAGGCACATTTTTGACACTTTCTTACCTAGGCATTGGTGTCCCTAAAAAGGGTAGGCCAAAAATAGCCAACTCTCATTATCCTTGCTACAGTAGCTCTAGGAGCAAAATGACCACCTGCTAGCCCATCGTGGAACTCAAACAGTACCTTGTCATCTTGTTTTGGGTCTATGCATCTTAGAAGGACCCTTGAGAGATCCTTATTAAATAATACTAAATCAACCAAGACATAAGGGAGAGACTAGAGCCTGAAAAACCTTCTTTTGGTACCAGTAAGACCATGTAGGCACTCGCTGGTGAGAAGAAAATGCCTCAGGTCCGATGTTCAATGATTCAATCTTTCTTCTTTTCACTAAGTCTTTTGAAGCCGTTGAACTTGCTGAAGTGGTTGAAATTTAAACTTTTTATGAAGCACTTAACTCTTTAAGCTTGTTGATGTCGTTGAACCTTTGAACCCATTGAACCTTTGAACCTTTTGGAAGTGGGGTTCAATGGTTCAATGCTTCAATCCTTTGATTGAAGCTTGGTGAAGAACATTTTTGGTTAAACCAAGGCATTGAACCTATCCTAAAAATTCCCAAGTGTTGAGACATTATTTCTTTCCTGTAGAGTTCATAGAAATTAACTTGCAGAGCTAGTGGAGTCCATAGAAATGAGTCTGTAGATTTAAGCATGTAGAGTCCATAGATTCAAGCCTGTAGAGTCCATAGATTTAAGCCTACAAAGTCTGTAGATTTAAGCCTACATATTCCATATATTTAAGCCTATAGAGTCTATAGAATCAAGCCTGTAAAGTCCATAGATTCAGAAAAGGCTTGAATAATAAAGCATTTGAAAGCTCAAAACAATTTTTTTTAAAAGGGGAGAGAAAATTTTGATCCTGCAGGACCAAAATAGTTCATATGTTGTCCCAAAAATGAGAAGTCTATTTTTGGGGACAACAAAACAAAAAAATAAATGTACATTAAATGAAATAATACAAAACAAAACCTTTTTAAATCATTCAAACAAACAAAAAAAAAAAATCCAGTAACACATTCAAAACATTAAAAAGGTCTAAAACAATAAACCAACATACTCTAATAGAAAAAAAATGTCACACAAATATATTCATATATTAAAATAAGTCCACATTAAATTAATAATATAAAAAAAATTAACATATATATTAAATCATACAAAAAGTGACATAATATTACTAAAATATTCATTCATAAAACAAAACAATTTACATAAAAAAATCAATTAATCATGTATATAATTACTCATCATACTCATCTTAAATAACTAAAAATATGTATCTTAAATATTAAAATATATAAATTAACAAAACTATAAAAATATCCATACAATCAATATACAAATAATAATGAATATACATCATTTAAATAACAACTCACATAAAATAAGTGATTCAAGCAATTAACATATATAAGGTCATCTTCCAAGTGGAAATTGCAGAAGATTTTAATGTGTTTTTCTAAAAGTAGTAAAAACTTGAGAGAAACTTATTTTTGCATCTTTATTTGAAAGTTGATGGATATTTCATTATTTTAAATTCAACGTCCGTAGGGACGTCAATGGTTAATTGCTTCCCTGGTTCAATCACTTTCTCAATTTAATTGCTTTCTCAGTTCAATCACTTTCTTGGTCTTTGATTGAACAATCCCTTTGTTCAGCATTTCCTTTAATCTTTGAACCAATGTTCTCTGCGCTCCACAAGGGCACCTGCCCTTAGTTCACTACCCTCCACAAGGGTACTTCAGCCTTGGTTCACTGGGGCACTCCCTTGAACCGACCAATTGAACCAACTTTGGTTCAATGGTTCAATTTTGCATTCCACTCATTCAATTGACCGCTTGAACTAATTACTTTGAACCGATCTTGTTGAACCTTTGAACTTTTGAACATGTTGAACCTTTGAACTATTTTGGTTCAAGGTTCAATCAGTTCATTGGTTCATCCTTTGTTCTAACATTTCTCTATTTTTCTAAGTCCCTTGATCTCTTTGAATCCATTAAACTTGTTGAACCTATTAAATCCATTGAACCCGTTGAACCAATTTGGTTCAAGGTTCAATGATTCATTCTTTTATTCTTTGAAGCTTTCTTTTCTTCACTGCCCTCTACAAGGGTACTTGGTCTTTGGTTCACTGTCCTCTGCAAGGACACTTGGTCCCTTCACTTTGGGGCATTCCTTTGAACTAGTCAATCGAACTGACCAATTGAACCAGCTTTGGTTCAACGGTTCAATGGTTCACTCTTTTGTTCACTTCACCACTTGAACCAACTTCATTTAGCCAACCACATTGAACTAACCACTCATTGAACCTTTAAACCTTTGAACCATTTTGGTTCAAGGTTCAATGGTTCAATTTTTCTTCTTTTTGCTAAGTCTTTTGAAGCTGTTGAACTTGCTAAAGCGGTTGAACTTTGAACTTTTGTTGAAGCACTTAACTCTTTAAGCTTGATAATGTCGTTAAACCTTTGAACTCGTTGAACCTTTGAACCTTTTAAAAGTGGGGTTCAATGGTTCAATAGTTCAATCCTTTGTTTGAAGCTTGGTGAAGAACATTTTAGTTAAACCAAGGTGTTGAACTTGTCCTAAGAATGCCCAAGTGTTGAGAGCTCATTTATTTCCTACAGAGTCCGTAAAAATGAACCTACAACACTGGCGGAGTCCGTAGAAATGAGTTCATAGATTTAAGCCTATAGAGTCCATAGATTCAAGCCTGTAAAGTCCATAGATTCAAGCCTACAGAGTCCATAGATTTAAGCCAGTAGAGTCCATAGATTCAAGCCTGCAGAGTCCATAGATTGAAGCCCACAAAATCCATAGATTTAGAAAAGGCATGAATAATAAAGTGTTTGAAGGCTCAGAATAATTTTTTTAGAAGGGGAGAGAGAATATTGATCCTACAAGACCAAAATAGTTCATATGTTATCCCAAAAATGAGAAGTCTATTTTTGGGGACAACAGCAGGCTCCAGTTGGGGAACTTCCTTCAGACGAAAACTTGGAACAGCTGAGGGGAGTAGAAACTAGAATCTTTAGTGCCTTGATGTATGCCATTGGGATATGGAGTCGTGCTAACCAACAAGAAAGCAAGGTGCCAAAAATGAAAATAAAAACAAAAATCACAAAAAATAACTAAAGACTATACAAATATAAATATGTACAGATGATCTCATCTAATACTTCAAGATTCAAACTATTTCAGATGCTGCCCATTGTGAGGTAGAGAAAAGAGCATACCATCTTGATATTTCAATAGGAAATTATTTTCACCATTGAGTTGATGGATAGTAAATGGGCCTCTCCATAGGGAATCAAATTTTCCATGCATTCCCTTTGGTTCTCTTTTCTTGTCCCAGAGCAAGACTTGATCTCCAATCTATAAATGCCAATTTTTTACTTTCTAGTCAAAGAGCTTCTTCACCAGACTTTGATGCTATGCAATTCGGTCCACCACCATAGTTTTCTACTCATCCAGATCAGTCAAGCACATGATCCTCTTATCAATGGAGCTTTCATAAGTTTGATCCTCAATTGCCTTAGCCAATTTCAATGCTAACAATTTGAAGGTAATTAGTATCTCAGCATTGAGCCCATAAAGAAGTTGGAAAGGAGACATACCAATTGCCCTTCTTGGAGTAATTCTATCTACCTACAAAGCATCAACCAATGATTTATGCCATGTCCTTTGGTTGTCATCCACCAACTTCTTGATGATATTCACCAAGTTCTTATTACTTGATTTAACGTGTCCATTCCCTTGTAGAAAGTAATCAGAAGAGTGTGAGAGGGTGATCCCATAGTAAAAATAGAATTGAGTAATCTCTTGGGAAGTGATATAAGCTACATTGTCTGTGACAATCTTGACTGGGACCCCAAACTTGGAAATGATATTCTCTTTGAGTAAATTGCACACTACTTCTGAAGTAGCATGTTTGGTTGGTATAGCTCCCACCCACTTGGTGAAGTAATCTGTGGCTATGAGGACATAATCATGTCCAGCACTTGAAAATGGGTTTACAGCACTAGTGAAATCGATCCCCATTATTGAAATGGCTCCTCTATGACCACTGTCTTGAGAGGTAGGGTAGCGAACGTGGGTCTTCTAACTAAGTGTTGGCACAGTTCACACTTTCATACCCATTTGTATGCATCCTAAAACAAAGTAGGCTAGTAATACCTGGCTCTAAGAATCTTGTGGGCAATTACAAGAGTAGAAAAATATCCTCCATAGGCCAGATTGTGGAAGGATTCTAGAAGTTTGTTCTGCTACACTTTATCCATGCAGTGAAGTAATATCCCATCAAGGCTCTCCTTATATAGGTTGTTATTCCAGAGGACAAAATTGGCAGTTTTTAACTTAATAGTCCTCCTTTCCTTGTAGGATAGGTGAGTAGGACATTCACCATAAATAAGAAAATGAGCAATACCTGAATACCACTCATTCGTAGTGGAGACAAAGAGGACTATTAGTATGTCTTTTTTTTCTGATTCTTTATGCTCTATTCTCTCTGGCTTGTTATCAGCAATTAAATTGGCATAAGCCCTTTCCATGCACCAGCTTCATTAGTTTGATGAATAAATCAAAATCTTAGATCTTTTCAATTCAATTGTCTCTTTTCATCCCAAAATCCTGCTGAATTAATATAGATTTAACTATCGTATCAAGAACCAAGGTAGTAACGTGTGAATTTAGGATGTAGAAGTGGAAATGCTTCTTTGCCTTTACCACTACATAGGCATGCTTCTCCATATTTGAGTATTTCACCTCATGAGATTTGAGAGGACAGCTCATGAAAGAAATGAGAGATTTCACACCTTCTTAGTTCTACTGAACTAGAATTGTTGAAAGTTTGTGTTTGGAAGCATAGCTATATATGGTGAATTCCTTGTTGTAGTCTGGACAAACCAAAATTGGGGCATGGGCAATAGCTGTCTTGATATCTCAGAATGCCAATTTGCCTTCTTTAGTCTAGCTAAAGATGGTTTTCCCCTTTATCATGTTTACAATATGTCGAGTCTTCTTAGCAAACTCAGGGATGAACCTTCTCAAGAAATTTATATTTCTAAAGAAAGAGTGAACAACAGTCTTACTTGTGGGAAGGGTAAGCTCTTGCATGGACTTGATTCTGTTTGAGTCAATTTTTATACCCTCTCTGGACATAATGTGTCTAAGGAGTTTCCCTTTTGTTACCCTAAAAATAGACTTCTTGGGATTCAAAGAAATGCCATTCTGACGGTAACGTTCCAGCACTTATTGCAAGTGATGCACGTGATCCGGGTGATGCTTGGAAAAGACAGTCAAGTCATCAAGATAAAATATAATGAAGTTACCCATTTCATCTTTTAAAGCAAGGTCCATTTTTCTTTGGAAAGTGGTACCAGCATTAATAAGGCTAAATGGCATTCTCTGATAAGCAAAGGTGCCCCAAGACGTGGTGAAGGCAGTCTTGTGCTAGTATACTTTACCAACTTCTACTTGATTGTATCTTGAGAAGCTGTCTAACATTGATAACATCTCAGAGCTGGTCACTGTCTGAAGCACTTGATCCATAATGGGCAAAGGATAGTTATCTTTTAAAGATGATTGATTCAAATTCCTAAAATCCACACATATGTGAGTTTTACCATATTCTTATTCCTCATAGGTACTATTTTGACAATCCATGTGGAATGATGGATCGAGAAGATTATCTTAACATTCAGTATTTTTTGTATCTTAGAAAGAATAGTACCTGATAACTTTGGATTATACTGTCAAGATTTCTACTTATAAGGCACCAAATCATCCCTTAGAGGAATTTCATGATAAATTTTCTCATGCCTGAGCGACTTCAGATCATCATAAAAGTATGCCAAAACATCCATGTAATGGTAAAGTAGGTCAGTAAATTTGAGTTTCTCCTATGGAGTATAACACTTCCCAATATTCACTATTTTAGAATCTTCTTTGGTACCCAAATTTATCTGATCAAACCCCTGGAAGGAGTTTGAATCTATTTGTTTCTATTTCATGAACCTGTCATGCTTGTCAAATAGTTTCTCAAGAGAAACTAGTCCTTTGAGAATTTTATTCCCTTTTAGCTACAAAAAATTTTCACCTGCATCTAGATTCATTTCAAGAGTTGATTCGAGTTTCTAAAGCTTACTGCCTTTGAAGTGAAGTTGTTCGAATTTATCTTTTTGCTCCAAAAAGGGAATGATTTAGTTGTCATTGTTAAATACCTACCAATGACTAGCATTATCAAATACACTTGGTTGAAAGACCAGCTCGATGGTGTACCTATTTATTTTGAAGTCTAGGTGAGGAACTAAGAGAGTTGTTGAAATAGCCAGTGCATCAGTTCGGTCATTGCATTCCCTAGGTATGACAGAGATGCTGAAAGCATCAAAGATTTCAATTTGATCACATACTAGATTGTAGTAGAGGTGAAATCTCTCATTTTTGGTTTGGTACAAGTTTTTCACCTGAAAAACCACCAATTCAACATCTCCTTTGGTATGAAGGAGTTTGACACCCTCATCTTTAGCAGCTTTCAATCCAAGCAGAAGAGATTCGTATTCAGTATTATTGTTAGTATTGTTGAACTACAACTTGTATGATGAAGGAAAAATATCTCTTTGAAGAGATATCAACACAATTTTGGCTCCTAAACTAGTAGAGTAACAGTTGCCATCAAATTCTAGCATCCATACCTTATTTGAAACTGATCATTTCTCAGATTTCTCTTTGCTTGGAAGGGGGAATTCTTCTGCATTTGCATTGTACTCTATCATGTCTTCCACTATTTTTTCTAAACTAATTTTTAAACTATCATTTTCAGGAGTTTCATCAGCTAAAACATGAGTATCTTCTGTGGTCAAAAAATTATTACCCATCCCTGAAGACTCAAATAAAATTTGGGCTTCAAGCGTTGATGTCTGAGTGACAACATATTTTAATTCCTTTTTAAGAAGCAACCTCTGCATGATGCCTTTGATAGAGATCCTCACTTCAGATAGGTCCATGCTTAATTCTCTACCAACATCTTTGCAAAAAAATTATCTCAAAAGAATGTTGTATGAGGCTAGAACATCAGCTACCAAAACTGTCATCTTGATTCCTTTGTCTGTGAATGTTGTAAATGCAAATTAGGCATCACTGATTTGTCCCATCAGAGGTACTTGTTTGTTCTCCATGGAGAAACATCTCCCAAAGGTATTTGTTAGCATGAATCAAGGAGATTCTACCACCTTGGTAGGCATGACGTTGTCAGATGCACCTAATTCTATGATGCAATTACTCAATTTATGACCATTTATCAATTAAAAAATATAGAAAGGTTCTATTTTTCTAGGGGCAGCTGGAGGAGTAATGAAAAGATTGTTTGGGATGGACATGTTCCTTAGGGGATCATGAGTTACCTTTTTAACATCTTGTCCTATAGGGATGGCTTTATTTTTCACACACTGAACTAACCTATCAAATTTCTCAAAATTGGATTACAAGAATTCAAATTCAAACAATTGAATTTTAGTCTTCTTAACATAGTCGATTATGTCAAATGACTGAAATGGACTAGGAATAGAGGGAGTTCATCCTTTTGATTTTTGAAAGTGGGAGGACTGGTCTACAGATTTGAAGTTGGAGGTGAATGTGTATTTGAGGTACTCAAAATTTTAACAGTCACTGGGTCTTTTGATTGGAAAGGTAGAGAAGTTCCTCGTTTAGCAATTGAAATTATAAGTTGAAAACATTTTCCTATTTTTTTATTAGCTTGCTGAGCTGAATGGTTCTGGGACTGGGTCAATACAACATATGATCCATCATCTGCTTCACCTTCACGTCTGGGTTCATCCTGGTAATTCAAGAGACCAATGTTGGAGTTGCCAGTTAATTATTTTTGGTCTTTCGTAAGGAGATCAGTGTCATTTTTTTGGTTCAATTCAAGCTAGAAAGAGAAATCAGATTCTATTTTGAGATATCCAACTACTGAATTGGTTGGGGGTGCTTTAATGGCAAGTTTTCCCTCTGGGGGAGGAAGATGATTTGGCTATCCTTGATTCTTAGCAGCATTGTCTTAGTATGACTGATTGGGGAATGTCCTCCTTGGCATATCTCTATATGAAGGAGCTAAAGATATCCCTTGCACCATTTGTTTTTTGAGAGCTAGCAACTCATTTACCATCATCTGCACCATTGGATTAGTGGTACCTGTAGATTGATATTCAAAAGATGAAGAAGATTTACCTTTGTTAGGATCTCTCCTTATTGTTTCTGCCAAGATAAGGTCATCTTCCACCTCAGTGGCCAAATTTTGAGCTATAGCAAGGTCTATTTGGCCAGCACGTCTCAGTAGAAAACTCACTTCAAGGAGCTGAGAGTTAATGAAGAAACATTTGAGATTCTCAAGTGTAGACTGAGCAATTGTAGGAATCTTGTTCCTCGTCTTGTCAAACTTAGCTATGAAATCTCTCATTGATTCATGAGGTTCCTTCTTCATTTGTGTGAGTTGGGCTAGTAGTGCATGCACATTTTCTACAGGTTTGAATCTAGGTTCAAATTTATCTTTGAGAGTGTTTCAGTTAGTCACTGACTGAGCCTGTAGATGGTAGAACCAGTCTGTAGCAGCACCTTGCAATATTCATAAACAGTCTAACTACCACATCCTCAAATTCCATGCTTATTATGCCTAGGCTATGCTGAAAGTTGTAATATGTTCATCAAGATGAACTTTTCCATCAACATAGAACATGAGGAAATTTTTCTTTGAACTTCATGGTAGCTCATGTAGAGGTGGAATTAAATTGAGTGGGCCAAAAGAGTTACCCCAGGGGCCTTGAATTACCATTGTATGACTATGGAAAGGTGGAATAATAAATATTAGAGGGGTAAGTATTGGCAAAGCTTTATTAATAGTAAAAATAGATGCTTATCTGGTAATAGAGACTTGACTTTAGTAGGATGAAAGCTCTTGGTTCATTAGAGGTGAGATGGTGAAGGAAATAGATCAAAATTACTTTGTTGTACCAACTTGAATACAGAGTCAACAATACCTTTAGCCCTTTAGCTTCACGTATACTGTGGGTCTATCAGAGTGTAAAATAAAAAATGGAAAAGAATTGGCACTACTTCAACTTGAAGCTTGAGGCTTCAAACTATGCATTCTTTCCCTAGTGGGATAAATGGATAAGGTTATAATTATAATGGGTAAGGCACAAATGAGATTTGCTAGAGTATATAATGGATAAGGATAAGAACTACTTGTTTGAATCCCCACTATAGTCACCAAAAATTGTTGGGTGAATATTTTGTCATCAGCATACTGATGAGCAAAATAGGTCTGATCAATCATAGCAAGGAAGATTGATTAACTAAATATGCAGGTTTACCACATCAAAAGGGGACAAATCTCTCCTCTCATTAAGGAGAGGTTCCCTATAAGTATGAAGGGGCTATATATATGTTAGTCTATTATAAATAAACTAAAAATAACACTCAGAAGTAGGATAACACCATCTATCTCTCTTTTTTAGGAGATGATGTTCACCAATCAAAGGATAAATCTTGATGAAATGACAGAAGGCACTCCACTTCTTTCAAAAGTGCTATTCAACAGACAACAGGAACTTTTCAAATAGCGATAAGTAACTGTAAAAAGATGCAGTAACACAGTAGGATGAAATGTAGCACAAAGTTTCCACCTCAACTGCCAAAGAGTGAAATACAAAGGATAATGAGGGCACAAAGTCATCCCAAGATCCTTTACACAAAAATAGAAAATAGATAAACTAAAGACTATTATGGCAGCACAAATTCTCTCCACACCTGACTTCAAGACACCTAGCTGATTACTTTTACTAATTCTGCTTATTTAATTAAATAGACAAAAAATATATTAAATAAATAGACATAAGAACACTTTTTTCAACAACCAAGCTATTCCAGCACAAAGTCTGACAAGTCACTTATTTTCTTATTCAAATAATGAAATATGATCAACAATTTGAGCTCAAAGTCTCAGTAATGCCTTTCAATTTGGACAAAGTTTTATTTTTGATAGTAGAGAGATCTCCTTAAAACAATAAGAGAGAGTCCTATATATAGTGCTCCAAGAAAGACTTGGGTGCTTTGTTTCACAAAAATGATGGCTTATGATGCATTCAATGCTTTCAATGCATTTCAAATTTTTTCCATGGGCTATGCTGAAATTGAGCGTCAATTTTTAATATGGGCCACCTGATGTGTGCATAGTTGTTCACTTTACTAAATGTAGAAAAATAAACCATGCCATTGAATGTTCATGCTCTTTGATGTCCATTTGGTGGTCTACTTCACCTTCTAAAAACATATCCCATGCATAGATATTTCTGAACTTCTCCATCGTTTCTCCTTTCTTTGTTGTATTTTGAGTTCTCAGGAATTTTATTCTTGATGAAGGGACAGGTGGCACTTTTCACTATGAAATAGGTGAGGACACTTGGCAGCATTCGTTTAACTTATAGAATCTTAAGATATTCTTTGAGAGTCCTATGGAGGATGACACATGGCGACTTCCACTGAGTTTTTAGAAACACTATAGAAACATGTGAGACTCACTTGGATTCACATGGATGATGACACTTGGTATGCTCCACTTACCTTAGAAACTCACCCAAATCCCCCACCACAATCCTTACTTAATAATGAAATAAAAAGAAGAAATGGCAGACATTGACACTTGGCAATTTCCATCGAGTTTTATGAGGGACATGTGGTGACTTCCACTGTATTTATAAAAACACATTAAAACCTTTCGCAGTTGCCACTTGGTGCCCTCCGCATAAATCTAAGAGAAAATTATTTCAGCATCTTTATTTGAAAGTTGACAGATATTTCATTATCTTAAATTTGACATCCGCGGGGACGTCAATGGTTCAATCGCTTCCCTGATTCAATCACTTTCTCAGTTCAATCACTTTCTCAGTTTAATCCCTTTTTTGGTCTTTGATTGAACCATCCCTTTGTCTGGAATTTCCTTTGATCTTTGAACCAATGTTCTCTGCCCTCTACAAGGGCCCTTGCCCTTAGTTCACTACCCTCCACAAGGGTAGTTTGGCCTTGGTTTACTGGGGCACTCCCTTGAACCGACTGCTTGAACCAACTGATTGAACCAAATTTGGTTCAACGGTTCAATCTTGCATTCCACTCATTCAATTAACCACTTGAACTAATCGCTTTGAACTAATCTTGTTGAACCTTTGAACTTTTGAACCTGTTGAACCTTTGAACTATTTTGGTTCAAGGTTTAATCAGTTCATTAGTTCATCCTTTGTTCCATCATTTCTTCATTTTTCTAAGTCCCTTGATCTCTTCGAATCCATTGAACTCGTTGAACCTGTTGAATCCGTTGAACCTATTGAACTAATTTGGTTCAATGGTTCAACGGTTCATTCATTTATTCTTTGAAGCTTTCTTTTCTTCACTGCCCTCTACAAGGGCACTTGGTCTTTGGTTCACTGTCCTCCATAAGGGCACTTGGTCTCTTCTCTTTAGGGTACTCCTTTGAACCGGTCGATTGAATCGACCGATTGAACCAACTTTGGTTTAATAGTTCAACAATTCAACGGTTCAATCTTTTGTTCACTTGACCACTTGAACCAACTTCATTGAACCAACCATGTTGAACTAACCGCTCATTGAACCTTTGAAATTTTGAACCTATTGAAACTTTGAACAATTTTGGTTCAAGGTTCAACGGTTCAGTCTTTCTTCTTTTTGCTAAGTCTTTTGAAGCCGTTGAACTTGCTGAAGTGGTTAAACTTTAAACTTTTGTTGAAGCACTTAACTCTTTAAGCTTGTTGATGTCATTGAACATTTGAACCCGTTGAACCTTTAAACCTTTTGGAAGTGGGGTTCAATGGTTCAATCCTTTTTTTAAAGCTTCGCAAAGAACATTTTTGGTTGAATCAAGGCATTGAACCTGTCTTGAAAATGCCCAAGTGTTGAGAGCTTGTTTCTTTCCTATAGAGTCTGTAGAAATGAACCTGCAGAGCTGGCAGAGTCCATAGAAATGAGTCTATAGATTTAAGCCTACAGAGTCCATAGATTCAAGCCTACAAAGTCTATAGATTCAAGCCTGTAGATTCTATAGATTTAAGCTTGCAGAATCCATAGATTTAAGCCTACAGAGTCCATAGATTTAAGCATGTAAAGTCTATAGATTCAAGCCCACAGAGTCTGCAGATTTAGAAAAGGCTTGAATAATAAAGCATTTGAAGGCTTAGAACAATTATTTTTGAGAAGGTAAGAGAGAATTTTGATCTTGAAGGACCAAAATAGTTCATATGTTGTCCCAAAAATCAAAAGTCTATTTTTGGGGACAACAAAACAAACAAATAAATGTAAATTAAATGAAATAATACAAAACAACACCTTTTTAAATCATTCAAACAAACAAAAATAAATATCCAGTAACACATTCAAAACATTAAAAAGGTTTAAAACAATAAACCAAAATACTCTAATAGAAAAAAAATGTCACACAAATATATTCATATATTAAAACAAGTCCACATTAAATTAATAATATAAACAAATTAACGTATATTAAATCATAGAAAAAGTGACATAATATTACTAAAATATTCATTCATAAAACAAAACAATTTACATAAAAAAGTCAATTAATCATGTATATAATTACTCATCATAATCATCTTAAATAACTAAAAACATGTATCTTAAATAATAAAATATATAAATTAATAAAACTATAAAAATATACATACAATTAATGAATATACATCATTTAAACAACCCACATAAAATAAGTGATTCATGAAATTAACATATATAAGGTCATCTTCCAAGTGGTAACTGCGGAAGGTTTTAATGTGTTTTTCTAGATGCAGCAAAAATTTGAGAGAAACTTATTTCTGCGGCTTTATTTGAAAGTTGACAGATTCCTTGGTTCAATCACTTTCTTGGTCTTTGATTGAACCATCCCTTTGTCCAGATTTTTCTTTGATCTTTGAACCAATGTTCTCTACCCTCCACAAGGGCATATGCCCTTAGTTCACTACCCTCCACAAGGGTACTTCAGCCTTGGTTCACTGGGGCACTCCCTTGAATCAACCGCTTGAACTGATTGATTGAACCAACTTTGATTCAACAGTTCAACAGTTCAATCTTGCATTTCACTCATTCAATTGACCACTTAAACTAATCTCTTTGAACTGATCTCGTTGAACCTTTGAACTTTTGAACATGTTGAACCTTTGAACTATTTTGGTTCAAAGTTCAATCAGTTCATTGGTTCATCCTTTGTTCCATCATGTCTCTATTTTTCTAAGTCCCTTGATCTCTTCGAATCCATTGAACTCGTTGAACCCATTGAATCCATTGAACCCATTGAACCAATTTGGTTCAAGGTTCAATGGTTCATTTCTTTGTTGTTTGAAGCTTTCTTTTCTTCACTGCCCTCTGCAAGGGCACTTGGTCTTTGGTTCACCATCCTCTTCAATGGCACTTGGTCTCTTCACTTTGGGGCACTCATTTGAACCAATCAATCGAACCAAACAATTGAACCAACTTTGGTTCAATAGTTCAATGGTTTAATCTTTTATTCACTTGACCACTTGAACCAACTTCGTTGAACCAATCGCATTGACTAACTACTCATTGAACCTTTAAACTTTTGAACCTATTAAACTTTTGAACCATTTTGGTTCAAGGTTCAACGGTTCAATTTTTCTTCTTTTTGCTATGTCTTTTGAAGACATTGAACTTGCTAAAGTGATTAAACTTTGAACTTTTGTTGAAGCGCTTAACTCTTCAAGCTTGCTGATATCATTGAACCTTTGAACTTGTTAAACCTTTGAACCTTTTCGAAGTGGGGTTCAATGGTTCAATGGTTCAATAGTTCAATCATTTGTTTGAAGCTTGGTGAAGAACATTTTTGGTTGAACCAAGGCATTGAACCTATCCTGAAAATGCCCAAGTGTTGAGAGCTTGTTTCTTTCTTGTAGAGTCTATAGAAATGAACTTGCAGAGCTGGCAGAGTCCGTAGAAATGAGTCTATAGATTTAAGCCTGTAGAGTCTATAGATTCAAGTCTATAGAGTCCGTAGATTTAAGCCTGCAAAGTCTGTAGATTTAATCTTGTAGAGTCCATAGATTCAAGCCTACAGAGTCCATAAATTCAGAAAAGGCTTGAATACTAAAGAGTTTGAAGGCTTAGAATAATTGTTTTTAGAAGGGGAGAGAGAATTTTGATCTTGCAAGACTGAAATAGTTCATATGTTGTCTTAAAAATGAGAAGTCTATTTTTGGGGACAACAACTGAATCCAATTGGGGAACTTCCTTCAGATGTGTTGGATGAATATTTTGTCGACCAGCTAACTAGCGTTCAAAATAGTTCCTATCACCATAGCATAGGGAGATTGGTTGTCCAGATGTGCACGTTTACTGCATCAACAGGAGACAAATCTCTCCTCTCATCAAGGGGAGGTTCCTTATAGATATGCAGGAGATGCAAGAGACTATGTGTGTGTGTGTGTGTGTGTGTGTGTGTGTGTGTGTGTGTGTGTGTGTGTGTGTGTGTGTGTGTGTAGAAAGTAAGACACAGGGGGTAGGACAAACCATCCATCTCTCTTCTTTCAGAGATGATGCTGACAAACAGAGGAGAAATACTAGGTAATGGGGAAGGTGTTTCTCTTCTTTTCTAAGCAACTTTCAGCCAAGAGCCAGATTCCTTCCTAATTAGTAGAAATCTTGGTGAGGCAATAGAAGGCACTTATCTTCTTTTAAAAGTGCTTGTTCTTACAAATAGAAAGACTCTTTCTGGTAGCAAGTAACCAATAACAGGGTAACCAACAGCCTAAAATGTAGCGCAAAGTCTCCACCTTGACTACCCAAAGAGTATGTCACAAAGGATAATGGGGGCACAAAGTCACCCCAGAATCCTCAACACAAAAAGGAAAAGAAAACACAAACTAAAATCAATTGTGAAAGCACAAAGTCTTCTCACAGTTGGTTTCAGGACACTTCTTTGTTACGTTTACTAATTTTATGCACCAAATTAAATGAATAAGGACACCTTTAGATGACACAAGTCAGAACAGCACAAAGTCTGGAAAAACTTGCTTTCTCATTCAAATAACAATAAAAATGAAATTACAACTTGAGCTCAAAGTCTCAATCTTCTTCTTTCAAAATGGGTAGAGTTTCATTCTTGTAAAAATGAGAAGTCTCCTTTACAACAAATGAGAGATTACAATATATAGCGCTCCAAGAAAGACTTGGGTGCTTGTTTTCCATCAAACAGCCCATGTTGTGCATTCAACGCCTTGAATACATTTTCAAGTTTGTCAAAGGACTGCATTAAAAATAGGGCAACTGTCTTAACTATTTTATCCCATATGTCTTCTCCTTAATATGGATTGTCTGGTCTTTTGCGTATTTGTCTTTACTTTATGGAAGAAAACAGACCGCGTCCTTGGCTTGGTGTGCTCAGAAGTCTACTCGATCCACTATTTCACCTACTGGAAATAACTCTTTCAAAAATATTTTTGATCCGTTGGTTTCACTCCTCTCTTCACTACTTAAGCACTTCTTTGCTCTTTATAGCCCTTCTTGCCTAAGTCTTCGAGGGGTCCTTTCTCCGTCTTTGACAAGTGGCAAGTTCTGCTATTATAAAACTCATTAGAAACTTATAGAAAATGGAGTCCACAACACATTTTGCCTAGGAAACTCCAAAAGGGGAACACGGATGCAAACACTTTTCACATTCGCTGCACTTGTCATTTTCCATCATGCACCTTTCCACAGGCTTTTCTCTTTAGTCAGGCTTTTTCAGCTTTGTCTCTTCTTATTGTAATTTGAGATATCAGGCTATCTTTTTAGCCAGTCACTTGGTTCTTCCTTTGAGTTCTGCGCTTTATTTAAATTTCAACGGATATTCCCTTACCTTAAATTTGACATCTACGGGGATGTCATTGGTTGACTGTTGCTTGAACCATGTCTTTGAACCAAAAATGGTTCAAGCCGATGGTTCAATTGAATGAACCAAGCCGATGAACTAAGTATTGAACCAAAAGATGTTGGAACAAAGGGAATGAACCACCCGACTAAAATAAAGCATTGAACTGCTTGGTTGAACCGAGCCATTAAACTGTTCATTTGGTTGAACCCACTGTTGAACCACCTATTTGCTACTTCTCTCTTTGACAGAGGCTTCTTTTGAACCTTTGAACCATGTTGAAGCATTGAACTTTGAACTCGTTGAACCTTTTGGTTCAACAATTCAATGGTTCATTCTTCATTATTTGGCAAAGTCCTTTGTTCTTTTGCACCAAGTGCATTGAACCAAACCTGGAAATGACTGAGTGCTGGAAACTTGTTCTTTTGACTAAACTTGCCTACAAAAGCCTTTGAACCTGTGAACCCCCTTTAAGTAAAAATCTTAAAAATGAGGAATTTGAAGCTCAGAACAAATTTGAAAGGGGAAGAGAGGAATTTTTTATCTGTATGTTGTCCCAAGAATGAGTGCATTTTTTAGAGACAACAGCTAAATCCAGTTGGGGAACTACCTTCAATTACAAAAATTGATTGAAGGGAGTAGAATCCAGAATCTCCAGTGCCTTAGAAGCGTGCCATTGGGCTACGGAGTCATGCTACCCAAAAAAAGGTTCCAAAAATGAAAACAAAAAGCACAAAATATAACCTAAGACTATACAAATATACATATGTACAAATGATCTTATTTGATGCCTCAAGATTTGAAGTGCTTCAGATGATGCCCACTGCGAGATAGTGAAAATGGCCTTTTGTCCTGATAAAATAGCAAGAAGCCATTTTGCCTCCAGAATCAGTGACAGACGAATGGAACTTTCCACCAGGGATATAATCTCCTGTGTCTTCCTCTTGGTCTTTTCTTCTTCTTGCTCTAAGGCAGGATGTGGTCTTCAAACTAAAAACCATAACTCTTTTCTCTCCCTATGAAGAGTTCCTCTGCTTGATTTTGGAGTGCAGCAGTATGGTCCAGTACCATAATTTGTTGTCTTGATAAATCAGCCCAGCACATGTCTTGATTGTCCCCCTCAAATATCTTAGATTATTCTTTATTTGGGAGGGAGGGTTCCCCTATACTTATGCTGCACTCCACCAATTCTTCTGATATTTCATCCCTACCTGAAAACTCAAACAAAATTTGGGCTGCAGGGGCAACCATTTGGGTCTCGACACTTTTGACATGATCAATTATGTCAAATGGCTGGGTTGGACTAGGCACAAGGGATGGGAGTTCATCTTTTTGGTTTATGGGAAGGGTGGGAGGAATGATCTATGATTTTGAAGTAGAAGGTGCAGAGATGTTTGGGATACTTACTTTCTTAGTGATCACTGGGTCTTTCAGCTAGATAGGCAGAGTGGTACTACTCTTATCAATCAAAATTGTAGGCTGAGGTCACTCCTATGTTTCTCCTTTATCAGCTTATTGAGATGACTAATTTTGGGACTGGGTGATCACAGCATATGATCCCTCAGATGCTCCACCTTTACTTCTGGGTTCATCTTGGTAATCTAGGAAATTGATGTGGGAGTCACCAACTGACTCTTCTTGATCCTCCGTGAAGAGACCGGCATCATTTTCTTGATTAAACTCAGGTTGAAAAGAGAAATCATGATCTATTTCCAAATACCCAACTACTGAGTTGGTTGGAGGTGCTTCAATGGCAAGGTTCCTCTGTGGGGGAGGAAGACAATTGGGTTGCCCTTGATGTGCCTAATTAGAGAATGCCCTCCTTCGTGCATCTCTATATGAAAGAGTAGATGACATCCCTTGTGTCATTTGTCTTCTGAGGGCCAACACTTCATTTGCTAGCTTCTGCACCATTGGATCAGTGGTGGCTACAGGTGAGTTATCAAAAGATGAGGAAGATGCACCTCTATTTGAATCCCTTCTTATCTTTCTAGCCAAGATAAGGTCATCTTCTAACTCAGTGACCAAGTCCTGAGTAGCCTCAAGGTTTATATGTCTAGCCCATCTCAACAGAAAACTCACTTTAGGTAGTTGTGAATTGATGAAGAAACACATGAGATTTTGAGGTGTCGGCTGGGCAAATGCGAGACTCCTATTTCTTAGCTTGTCAAATTTTGCAATAAAATCTCTCATGAGCTCATGAGGTTCCTTCTTCATCTACATAAGTTGAGCTAGCAAAGCATGAGCATCTTATGCAGGTTTAAACCTTGCTTCAAACTTGGCTTTGATAGTGTCCTAGCCAGTCACTGATCCAGTCTGCAAATGGTAAAACCAGTCTGTAGTAGCACCTTGTGGTGTCTCCACAAATAGGCTAATTGCTACATCTTCAAATTCTACCCCTATCACACCACAGGCTATGGTGAAGGCTGCAATGTGTTCATCAGGGTGGACTCTTCCATTACCAAAGAATTTGGGGAAATTCTTCCTTAAACTAAGTGGTAGCTCATGTAGGGGTGGAGTTAGATTAAGTGGGCCAAATGAGTTACCCAAGGGTCTCAAACTGCCATGATTGTATTATAAAAAATAGGAATAACATATTTGAGTGGAGTTACTAGATTATAAGACAAAAATGGAAAATAAACTGGCCCTGCTTCAGCTTAAAGCTTGAGGCTTCAAACTGCGCTTTCTTTCCCAACAGCTCTAGTTTTGCAAACCAAATAAAATAATGGGGATGGATGAAAATGGTAAGGCTATAAGAATAATGGGTAAGACCCACATGGGAGTCACCAGACTCTATAATGGATAAGGATTATAATTATTATGGGTAAGACACAGGTGATGTTTCAATCTGAAACTTGAGGTTCCAAATTGCACAAAATTTCTGTGTCCTCAGTGGAGTCACCAAAAACTGTTGGCAGAATATTTTGTCGACTAGCTAACTGGCATTTAAAATAGTTCCTATCACCACAGCATATGGAGATTGGTCATCTAGATGTGCAGGTTTACTGCATCAGTAGGAGACAAATCTCTCCTCTCATCAAGGGGAGGTTCCCTATAGATATGCAGGAGACTATTTATATATATATATATATATATATATATATATGCAAAAAGTAAGACACATGGGGTAGGACAAACCATCCATCTCTCTTCTTTCAGAGATGATGCTGACAAACAGAGAAGAAATAATGGGTGATGGGGAAGGTCCTTCTCTTCTTTTAGAAGTAACTTTCAGCCAAGAGCCAGATTCCTTACTAAATAGTAGAAATTCTAGTGAGGCAATAGAAGGCACTTATCTTCTTTCAAAAGTTCTTGTTCTTGCAAATAATAGGACTCTTTCTGGTAGCAAGTAACTGATAATAAGGTAACCAATAGCCTGAAATGTAGTGCAAAGTCTCCACCTCGACTACCTAAAGAGTATATCACAAAGGATAATGGGGGCACAAAGTCGCCCCAGAATCCTCAACATAAAAAGGAAAAGAAAACACAAACTAAAATCAATTGTGAAAGCACAGTCTTCTCACAATTGGTTTCAAGACACTTCTTTGTTACCTTTACTAATTTTGTGCACTAAATTAAATAAATAAGGACACATTCAGATGACACAAGTCAGAATAGCACAAAGTCTGGAAAAACTTGCTTTCTCATTCAAATAACAAGGAAAATGGAATTACAACCTGAGCTCAAAGTCTCAGTCTTCTTCTTTCAAAATGGCCAGAGTTTCATTCTTATAAAAATGAGAAGTCTCCTTTACAACAAATGAGAGATTACAATATATAGCACTCCAAGAAAGACTTGGGCACTTGTTTTCCATCGAACGTCCCATGCTGTACATTCAACGCCTTAAATGCATTTTCAGGTTTGTCAAAAGACTGTGTTGAAAATAGGGCAGCTGTCTTAACTATTTTATCCCATATGTCTTCTCCTTAATATGGACTGTCTAGTCTTTTGTGTATTTGTCTTTACTTTATGGAAGAAAATAGGTTGTGTCCTTGGTTTGGTGCACTCATAAGTCTACTCGATCCACTGTTTCACCTACTAGAAATAACTCTTTCGAAGATATTTCTGATCCTTTGGTTTCACTCCTCTCTTCATTGCTTAAGTGCTTCTTTGCTCTTTATAGCCCTTCTTTCCTAAGTCTTCGAGGGGTCCTTTCTACGTCTTTTACAAGTGGCAAGTTTCGCTATTATGAAACTCATTAGAAACTTACAAAAAATGGAGTCCATGACACATTTTGCCTAAGCAACTCCAAAAGGGGAACATAGACACAAACACTTGTCATGTTCACTGCACTTGTCTTTTTCCATCGGGAAATTTTTCATGGGCTTCTCTCTTCAGTCGAGATTTTCCCACTTTGTCTCTTCCTACTAAAATTTGAGCTATCGAGCTATCTTTTCAGCCAGTTGCTTGGTTCTTCTTTTGAGTTTTGTGCTTTATTTGAATTTCAATGGATATTCCCTTACCTTAAATTTGATGTCTGTGGGGACATCATTGGTTGATTGTTGCTTGAACCATGTCTTTGAACCAAAATGTTGAACCAATCGGTTGAACCAAAAATGGTTCAAGCTGATGGTTCAATTGAATGAACCAAGCCGATGAACTAAGTATTGAACCAAAAGATGCTGAAACAAAGGGAATGAACCACCCGAGTGAAATAAAGTGTTGAATAGCTTGGTTAAACTGAGCCATTAAACTATTCCTTTGGATGAACCCACCATTGAACCACCTGTTTGTTACTTCTCTCTTTGACAAAGGTTGCCTTTGAACCTTTGAACCATGTTGAACCATTGAACTTTGAACTCATTGAACCTTTTGGTTCAATGGTTCATTCTTCGTTATTAGGCAAAGTCCTTTGTTCTTTTTCACCAAGTGTGTTGAACCAAACCTGGAAACGATTGAGTATTGCATAGCTTGGTTGAACTGAGCCATTAAACTGTTCCTTTGGATGAACCCGCCATTAAACCACCTATTTGTTGCTTCTCTCTTTGACGGAGGCTGCCTTTGAACCTTTGAACCATGTTGAACCATTGAAATTTGAACTAATTGAACCTTTTGGTTCAATGGTTTAATGGTTCATTCTTCGTTATTAGGCAAAGTCCTTTGTTCTTTTTCACCAAGCGTGTTGAACCAAACCTGAAAACAACTGAGTATTAGAAACTTTTTCTTTTGACTGAACTTGCCTATAGAAGCCTTTGAACCTATGAACCCCCTTTATGGAAAAAGATTTAAAATGAGGAATTTGAAAGCTCAGAACAAATTTGAAAGGGGAAGAGAGGAATTTTTGATCTGTAGGTTGTCCCAAAAAAGAGTGGCATTTTTTGGGGACAACAAGATAAAAACTTAGAAAAGCTGAGTGGAGTAGAAACTAGAATCTTCAGTGCCTTGAAGTATGCTATTGGGCTATGGAGTCGTACTAACCAACAAGAAATCAAGGTGCCAAAAATGAAAAGAAAAAGGAAAATAACAAAAAATAACTAAAGACTATACAAATATAAATATGCACAGATGATCTCATTTGATACTTCAAGAGTCGAAGTGCTTCAGATGTTGTCCATTGTGAGGCAAAGAAAAGAGCATGGCATCTTGATATTTCAATAGAAAACTATTTTCACCTTTGATTTGATGGATAGTAAATGGGCCTCCATAAGGAATCAAATTTTCCATGCATTCTCTTTGGTTCTCTTCTCTTGTCTCAGAGCAGGGCTTGATCTCTAATCTAGGAATGCCAATTTTTTACTTTCTAGTCGAGGAGCTTCTTCACTAGACTTTGATTCTGTGCAATTTGGTCCACCACCATAGTTTTCTGCTCATCTAACTCAATCAAGCACACGATCCTCTTATCAATGGATCTTTCATAAGTTTTATCCTCGATTGCCTTAGACAATTTTAATGCTAACAACTCCAGGGTGATTAGTATCTTAGCATTGAGCCCATAAAGAAGTTGGAAAGGAGACATACCAATTACCTTTTTTGGAGTAATTCTATCTGACCACAAAGAATCAATCAATGCTTTATGCCATGTCCTTTGGTTGTCATCCACTAGCTTCTTGATGATAGTCACCAGGTTCTTGTTACTTGATTCATCATATCCATTCCCTTGTGAAAAGTAATCAAAAGAGTGAGAGAGGGTCATCTCATAGTAAAAATAGAACTAATTAATCTCTTGGAAAGTGAAATAAGTTGCATTGTCTGTGACAATCTTTACTGGCACCCAAATCTTGGAAATGATGTTCTCCTTGAGGAAATTGCACACTACTTCTGAAGTAGCATGTTTGGTTGGAATAGCTTTCACCCACTTGGTGAAGTATTCTATGGCTATGAGGACATAATCATGTCCTGCACTTGAATATGGGTTTACATCACCAATGAAATTGATGCCCCATTACTGAAATGGCTCTTCTATGACAACTGGCTTGAGAGGTAGGGCAGCTAACTTGGGTCTTCCAATGAATTGTTGGCATAGTTCACACTTTTATACCCATTTGTATGCATCTTAAAACAAAGTAGGGCAGTAATACCTAGCTCTAATAATCTTGTGGGCAGTTACAGAAGCAAAAAAATGTCCTCCACAGGCCAGATTCTGGAAGGATTCCAGAAATTTGTTCTATTGCACTTTATCCACGCAGTGAAGGAATATCCCATCAAGGCTCCTCTTGTACAGGTCATTGTTTTAGATGACAAAATTGGAAGCTTTCAACTTGATAGTCCTCCTTTCCTTGTAAGATAGGTGAGTAGGACATTCACCATAAATAAGGAAATGAGCAATGCCTAAATACCACTCATTCGTAGTGGAGACAAAGAGGACTGTTGGCATGTCTTTTTCTTTTGATTCTTCATGTTGTGTTCTCTCTAGCTTGTTATCAGTAATTAAATGGCATAAGCCCTTTCCACACACCATCTTCATTAGTTTGATGACTAAATCAAACTCTTGGTACCTCTTTTCATCCCAAACTCCTACTAAGTTAATATGGATTTAATCATGGTATCAAAAACCAAGGCAGTAACGTGTGAATTTAGGATGTAGAAGCAAATATGCTTCATTACTTTTACCACTGCATAGGCATGCTTCTCCATGTTTGAGTATTTTAGCTCATGAGCTTTGAGAGGATAGCTCATAAAAGAAATGGAAGATTCCACACCTTCTTAGTTCTGTCGAACCAGAATTGCTGAAAGTGTGTGTTCGAAAGCATAGCTATATATGGTGAATTTCATGTTGTAGTTTGGACAAACTAGAATTGGGGCATGAGTAATAACTGTCTTGATATCTTGGAATGCCAATTTGCCTTCTTGAGGCCAGCTGAAGATGATTTTTCCCTTCATCATGTTTACAATATGTCGAGTCTTCTCAGCAAACTCAGGGATGAACCTTCTTAAAAAATTCACCTTTCCAAAGAAAGAGTGAACAATAATCTTACTTGTGGGAAGGGTAAGCTCTTGGATGGACTTGACTCTGTCTGAGTCAATCTTTATGCCCTTTATGGACATAATGTGTCTGAGGAGTTTCCATTATGTTACCCCAAAAATAGACTTCTTAGAATTTATAAAAAATGTCATTCTAGTGACAACCTTCCAGTAATTATTGAAAGTGATGCATGTGATCCAGGTGATGCTTGGAAAATACAATCAAGTCACCAAGATAAACTATAATGAACTTACCCATTTCATCTTCGAAATCAAGGTCCATTGCTCTTTGGAAAGTGGCGCTAGCATTAATAAGGCCGAATGGCATTCTTTGATAACCAAAGGTGTCACAAGGCGTGGTGAATGCAGTCTTGTGCTGGTCTGCTTCACCAACTTCTACTTAATTGTATCCTGAGAAGCCGTCTAACATTGATAACATCTCAGAGCTGGTCACTGTATGAAGAACTTGATCCATGATGGGAAAAGGATAGTCATCATTTAAAGATGACTGATTCAAATTTTTGAAATCCACATAGATGTAAATTTTGTCATTCTTCTTCCTCACAGGTATTATGTTGACAATCCATGCAGAATGATGGATCGAGAAGATTATCCTGGCATTCAACATTTTTTGTATTTCAGATAGAATAGTACCTAATATCTTTGGATTATACTACTAAAATTTCTACTTGTAAAGCACCAAATCATCCTTGAGAGGAATTTCATGATAAATTTTCTCAAGCTTGAATGACTTTAGATCATCATAATAGTATGCCAAAACATCCATGTAATGGCAAAGCAGGTCAATAAATTTGAGTTTCTCCTCTAGAGTATAGCACTTCACAATATTCACCATTTTGGAGTCTTCTTTGGTACCCAAATTTATCTGATCAAAATTCTGGGAGGAGTTTGAATCTATTTGTTGCTATTTTATGAACATGTCATGCTTGTCAAATAGTTTCTTAAGAGAAACCAATCCTTTGGGAATTTTATTTCCTTCTAGTTGTAAGAATTATTCACCTACATTTGGATTCATTTCAAGCACTGATTCAAGTTTTTGGAGCTTACTACCTTTGAAGTGAAGTTGTTTGAAGCTATCTTTTTGCTCCAAGAAGGTAATGATTTGGTTTTCATTGTTAAATACCTACCAATGACTGGAATTATCAGGTACACTTGGTCAAAAGACTAGCTTGATGGTGTACCTATTTTCTTTGAAGTCTAAGTGAGGAACTAAGAGAGTTGCTAAAACAGCTAGTGCATCAGTTTGATCATTGAATTTTATAGGTATAACAAAGATGCTGAAAGCATCAAAGCTTTCAATTTGATCCCAAACTAGATTGCGGTAGTGGTGTAATCTCTAATTTTTTGTTTGGTATAGGTTTTTTACCTGATAAACCACCAACTTGACATCTCTTTTGGCATGAAGGAGTTTGACGCCCTCATCTTTAGTGGCTTTCAATCCAAGCAGAAGAGATTCATATGCAGTAGTATTGTTAGTATTATTGAACTACAACTTGTATGATGAAGGAAAAATATCTCATTGAGAAGATATCAACACAATTCCAGCTCCTAAATTGGTAGAGGAACAATTGCCATCAAATTCTAGCATCCATACCTTATTTGAAACTGATCATTTATCATATTTCTCTTTGCTTAGAAGGGGGAATTATTCTATGTTTGCATTACGCTCTATCATGTCTTTCAGTGTTTTATCTAAACAGATTTTTAGACTGTCATTTTCAAGAGTTTCATCAGCTGAAACATGAGTATCTTATGTGGTCAAAAAATAATTACCCATGCCTGAAGACTCAAACAAAATTTGGGCTTCAGGCGCTGATGTTTGAGTGACAACATATTTTGATTCTTTTTTATGAAACAACCTCTACATGATGCCTTTGATAGGGATCGTCACTTCAGACAGGTCCATGCTCAATTCTCCACCAACATCTTTACAAAAATTTCACCACAGAAGAATGACGTATGAGGCTGGAACATCAGCTACTAGGACTGCCATCTTGATTCTTTTGTCTGGGAATGTTACAAATACAAATTGGGGGTTATTGATTTATCCTAGCAAAGGTACTTGTTTGTTCTCCATAGAGACATCTCCCAAAGGTCTTGGTCAGCGTGAGTCTAAGAGATTATGCCACCTTGACAGGCATTACATTGTCAGATGTACTTGAGTCTATGATGCAATTACTTAGTTTGTGACCATTTATCAACAGGAAAATATAGAAAGGTTCTATTATCTCAGGGGAAGCTGGAGGAGTAATGACAAGATTGTTTGGGATCGATATGTTCCTTGGGAGATCATGAGTTACCTTTTTAAGATTTTGTCTTATAAGAATAGATTTATTCTTGACACACTAGACTAACTTATCCAATTGCTCAAGATTGGATTGTGAGAATTCAAATCCAGACATTTAAATTTTAGTCTTCTTGACATGGTCAATTATGTCAAATGAATAAAATGGACTAGGAACAGAGGAAGGGAATTCATCCTTTTGATTTTTGAAAGGGGGAGGACTGGTCTATAGATTTGAAGTTGGAAGTGAAGTCGTATTTGAGGTACTCAGCTTTTTAACAGTCACTAGGTCCTTTGGATGGAAAGGCAGAGAAGTTCCTCGTTTAACAATTAAAATTATAGGCTGAGAACTTTCCTCTATTTTTCCTTTATCAGCTTGTTGGGCTAACTGGTTCTGAGACTGGGTGAATACAACATATGATCCATTAATTGCTTCACCTTCACATCTAGGTTCACTCTAGTAATTCAAGAAACTAATGTTGGAGTCTTGGTCTTCCGCAAGGAGATCAACATCATTTTCTTGATTCAATTCAGGCTAGAAATAGAAATCAGATTCTATTTTGAGATATCTAACTGTTGAATTGGTTGGAGGTGCCTCAATGGCAAGTTTCACCTCTAAGAGAGGAAGATGATTTGGCTATCCTTGATTTCTGGCAGCATTACCTTGGTATGATTGATTGGGGAATGTCTTCCTTGGCATATATTTGTATGAAGGCACTAAAGATATCCCTTGCACCATTTGATTCTTGAGAGCTAACAACTCATTTGCCAATGTCTATACCATTGGATCAATGGTACCTATAAATGAATATTCTGAAGATGAAGAATATTTACCTCTGTTAGGATCTCTCCTTATCTTTTCTACCAAGATTAGGTCATCTTCCACCTTAGTGGCTAGATTTTGAGCTGTAATAAGGTCTATTTTCCCAACACATCTCAGCAAAAAACTCACTTCAGGAAGTTGAGAGTTGATGAAAAAATATTTGAGATTCTCAAGTGTAGGCTAAGCAATTGTAGGAATCTTATTCCTCAGCTTATCAAACTTGGCTATGAAATCCCTCATTGGTTTATGAGGCTACTTATTCATTTATGTGAGCTAGGCCAACAAGGCATGCTCATCTTCTGCAAGTTTGAATATGGCTTCAAATTTGGCTTTGAGAGTGTTCTACTCAGTCACTAATTGAGCTTGCAGATGGTAGAACCAGTCTACAATAGCACCTTGCAATATTTTTATAAACAGTTTGACAGCCACATCCTCAAATTCCATGCCTATTACACTACAGGCTATGCTGAAGGCTGTAATATGTTTATCAGGATGAACTTTCCCATCACCATAGAACTTGAAAAAAAAAATCTTGAACTGCATGGTAGCTCATGAAGAGGTGGAGTTAAATTGAGTGGGCCAAAAGAGTTACCACAGGGGCCTTGAATGATCATTATATGACTATGAAAAGCTTTAATAACAAATCTCAGAGGGGTAAGTATTGGCAAAGCTTTATTAATATCAGAAATGGATGTTTTGTCTGGTAATAGAGACTTGACTTTAGTAGGAGGAAAGCTTATGATTCGTTGGAAGTGAGATGGTGAAGGAAACAAATCAAAATTATTTTGTTGTACCAACTCAAATACAAGGTCAACGATACCTTTAGCCTTTTGGCTTCGTGTATACCGTGGATCTACTAGAGTGTAAAACTAAAAATGATAAAAACTAGCACTACTTTAGCTTGAAGCTTCAAGCTTCAAACTGTGGATTCTTTCCCTAGTGGAGTAAATGGATAAAGCTATAATGATAATGGGTAATGCACAGATGAGAGTTTCCAGCGTATGTAATGGATAAGGATAGTAACTTCTTGTTTAAATCCCTAGTGGAGTCGCCAAAAATTGTTGGATGAATATTTTGTCATCAGCATACTAATGAGAAAAATAGGTCTGATCAACCACAACAAGGAAGATTGGTCAACCAAATGTGTAGGTTTACCACATCAAAAGGGGACAAATCTCTCCCCTCATCAAGGAGAGGTTCCCTATAAGTATGAAGGGGCTATATATATGCTAATCTACTATAAATAAGCTGAAAATAACACTCAGGGGTAGGATAACACCATCTATCTCTCTTTTTTTAGAGATGATGTCACAAATCAAAAGATAAATCTTAATGAAATGACAAAAGGCACTCCTTTTCTTTTAGATGTGTTGTTCAACAAACAAAAAGAACATTTCGGGTAGCGACAAGTAACTGTAACAAGGCGTAGTAACACACCAAGATGAAATGTAGCACAACGTCTCCACCTCAACTACTAAAGAGTGAAATATGAAGGATAATGAGGGCACAAAGTAATCCCAAAATCCTTTACACAAAAATAGAAAATAGACAAATTAAAGACAATTGTGGCAACACAAAGTCTCTCCACACCTGGCTTCAGGACACCTACCTGATTACTTTCACTAATTCTGCTTATTTAATTAAATAGACAAAAAGCATATTAAAAAAAATAGACATAAGAATAATTTCCCCAACAACCAAGCTATTCCAGCACAAAGTCTGAAAAGTCACTTGTTTTCTTATTCGAATAACAAAATATGATCAACAATCTGAGCTCAAAGTCTCAGTAATGCCTTTCAATTTGGATAGAGTTTTATTTTTGATAATAGAGAGATCTCCTTAAAATAATAAGAGAGTCCTATTATAGTGCTCCAAGAAAGACTTAGGCACTTTGTTTCACAAAAATGATGGCCTATGATGCATTCAATGCTTTTAATGCATTTTAAATTTTGTCCATGGGCTATGCTAAAATTGAGCATCAATTTTTAATATGGACCGTGTAATGTGTTTCTTGATGTGTGCACAGCTATTCACTTTACTCAATGCAAAAAAATAGACCACACCATTAAATATTTGCACTCTTCGATGTCCATTTGGTGGGCTACATCACCTTCTAGAAACATATCCCATGCATAGATATTTCTGATCTTTGTCCATTGTTCAACTTATAGAAGTTTGAGATATCATTTGAGAGTCCTACAAAAGATGACACATGATGGCTTCCGCTGAGTTTTTAGAAACACTATAGAAACATGTGAGACTCATTTGGATTCACATGAATGATGACACTTGGCATGCTTTGCTTACCTTAGCAACTCACCCAGAGCCCCCACCATAGTCCTTAATAATAAAATAAAAGGAAAAAATGGCAGATGTTAACACTTAGCGCTTTCCACCAAGTTTTACGAGGGACACGTGGTGACTTCCACTTCATTTAAAAAACATATTAAAACCTTTCGCAGTTGCCACTTGGTGCCCTCTACAAAACTCTGAGAGAAACTTATTTCTACATCTTTATTTGAAAGTTGATGGATATTTCATTATCTTAAATTTGACATCCATGGGGATGTCAATGGTTCAATTGCTTCCCTGGTTCAATCGCTTTCTCAATTCAATCACTTTCTTGGTCTTTGATTGAACCATCCCTTTGTCTTGCATTTCCTTTGATCTTTGAACCAATGTTATCTACCCTCCACAAAGGCACCTGCCCTTAGTTCACTACACTCCACAAGGGTACTTCGGCCTTGGTTCACTGGGGCACTACCTTGAACTGACCACTTGAACTGACTGATTAAACCAACTTTGGTTCAACAATTCAATGGTTCAATCTTGCATTCCACTCATTCAACTGACTGCTTGAACTAATCACTTTAAATCGATCTCATTGAACCTTTGAATTTTTTAACCTATTAAACCTTTGAACCATTTTGGTTCAAGGTTCAATCGGTTCATTGGTTCATCCTTTGTTCCATCATTTCTCTATTTTTCTAAGTCCCTTGATCTCTTCAAATCCATTGAACTCATTGAACATATTGAATCCATTGAACCCATTAAACCCATTGAACTAATTTGGTTCAAAGTTCAATGGTTCAATGGTTCATTCATTTGTTCTTTAAAGCTTTCTTTTCTTCACTGCCCTCCGCAAGGGCACTTGGTCTCTTCACTTTGGGGCACTCCTTTGAACCGGCTGATCGAATCGACTGATTGAACCAACTTTGGTTCAACGATTCAACGATTCAATCTTTTGTTCACTTGACTGCTTGAACCAACTTCATTGAACCAACCTCATTGAATTAACCACTCATTAAACCTTTAAACTTTTGAACCTGTTGAACCTTTGAACCATTTTGGTTCAAGGTTCAACGGTTCAATCTTTCTTCTTTTTGCTAAGTCTTTTAAAACTGTTGAACTTGCTGACGCGGTTGAACTTTAAACTTTTGCTAAAGTGCTTAACTCTTTAAGATTGTTGATGTCATTGAACCTTTGAACCCGTTGAACCTTTAAACTTTTTGGAAGTGGGGTTCAATAGTTCAATGGTTCAATCTTTTGTTTGAAGCTTGGCGAAGAACATTTTTGGTTGAACTAAGACATTGATCTTGTCCTGAAAATGCCAAAGTGTTGAGAGCTTATTTCTTTCCTATATAATCCATAGAAATGAACTTGCAGAGCTTGTAGAGTCTGTAGAAATGAGTCCATAGATTTAAGCCTGCAGAGTCCGTAGATTCAAGCCTACAGAGTCCGTAGATTGAAGCCTACAGAGTCCATATATTTAAGTCTATAGAGTCCATAGATTTAAGCCTATCAAGTCCGTAGATTCAAGCTCGTAGAGTCCGTAGATTCAGAAAAGGCTTGAATAATAAAGCATTTGAAGGCTCAGATCAATTTTTTTAAAAAGGGGAGAGAGAATTTTGATCGTACAGGACCAAAATAGTTAATATGTTATCCCAAAAATGAGAAGTCTATTTTTTAGGACAATAAAACAAATAAATAAATGTACATTAAATGAAATAATACAAAACAACACCTTTTTAAATCATTCAAACAAACAAAAACAAATATCCAGTAACACATTCAAAACATTAAAAAGGTTTAAAACAATAAACCGACGTACTCTAATAGAAAAAAAATGTCACACAAATATATTCATATATTAAAACAAGACCACATTAAATTAATAATATAAAAAAATTAACATATATTAAATCATAGAAAAAGTGACATAATATTACTAAAATATTCATTCATAAAACAAAACAATTTACATAAAAAAAATCAATTAATCATGTATATAATTACTCATCATACTCATCTTAAATAACTAAAAATATGTATC
>JARHVA010001903.1:2625000-2640000 GCA_037957365.1 Torreya grandis | reverse complement strand
TATAAAACAAACAACGATCAAACAAACAAAAATACATTTTACAAACAACCATATGTGATAGATCATATACATTCTACTATAGGTAATCATTTGTATAAACAAATGATTTATACAAATAATAGTTATCATTATATAAAACAAACAATGATCATTTAAAAAAAATACATATACACACACATATACATAAATAAATATTATTATTATAAAAACAAACAATGATCATTTACACAAAAATACATTTTACAAACTAAAAAATGTTTTAGTAATAAAAATATTGTTTTGAATTATATATATGTATATGTGTATACATAGATATATGTATGTATGTATGTATATATAAATACACAAATTCATACATACACATACATATACATGTATATACATACATATATGTATATGTATTTATATACATACATACACACACACACACACACATATACTACTAAAATTATAAAAATATTTATATGATTCAAAAAATTAATTATATTCATTTCATATATACATAATGAATATAATTAATTATTTGAATCATAGAAATATTTACACATATATATACATACACACATATGTATACACACATACATGCATGTATACAAACATACACACACCCATACATATACATACACACATATATATATATATATATATATATATATATATATATATATATATATATATATATATATATATATATGTATGTATGTATACACACACATAAACATAAACAAACAATATTATTATATAAAACAAACAATGATTATTTAAACAAAAATGCATTTTACAAAAATATAAATTTGATAAAATACAATATTTACACATACATATACATACACACATACGTATACACACATACATGCACGTATACAAACATACACACACCCATACATATACATACAAACACAAATATACGTATGTATGTATGTATGTACATATACACACACATATACATATACGAAACAATATTATTATATAAAACAAACAATGATTATTTAAATAAAAATGCATTTTACAAACAAACAAATTTGATAAAATACAAAAATTTGTATAAAACATGTATTTATACATACATACATACATACATATATATAATAATTTGTATAAATAAATGATTTGTACAAACAATAATTATCATTATATAAAACAAACAACGATCAAACAAACAAAAATACATTTTACAAACAACCAAATGTGATAGATCATATACATTCTACTATAGATAATCATTTGTATAAACAAATGATTTATACAAATAATAGTTATCATTATATAAAACAAACAATGATCAAACAAACAAAAATGCATTTTACAAAAAACCAAATGTGATAGATCATATACATTCTACTATAAAATTATCTATATGATCAATGTAGAAACAAACAATAAACATTTAAATCAACATGCATCCTATTAACAAACAATAATACAATTATTTATCTGAAACATATATTCATATATATAATGATTTGTATAAACAATAATTACATGCATTCTTTTCAAGAAATGATTCTATCATTTAAAAATTAATGCTTGCATAAATATATTCAAATAATTAATAATATATATAATTACTCAGTATAAATAATTAAAAATATGTATTTACAATATAATAACAAATATGCATCAGAACATTGAGGAAAAAATGTGGGTTGTGCGCATGGGAGACTTCGGCGCCTATTAGTCAAGCTAGGGCATCGGGCCCTAGCTTGTTTCTAATCTTTGGTGGGCTGCGCAGGATACTAAGACAGATAGAAGGGACTTGGAGCAATAGTAGAAGGAGATTTCATCAAGAAAGGAGGAGAACCACTTGGAGTGACCATGGCTTTGCAGGGGTCGACTCAGACTAAACTAGAGAAGAGTTACAAGGAGGCTGTAGGGAAGGGTCAACAGGGGGAGAGTCAGAGAGTAGAGGCTAATTTGGAGTTTAACCAAGTTCCACAAATATCTGCCACTAACACAGTGGGGGGATTGAGAATTTCCAAGGTTAATGGCTGCCTGAAACACTGTTAGGAAAGACCAAAGCTTGTTATTCCATTTGAGTTGATTATTGAGGATGTGGAGTATTACTCCAAACATTCACTTTACTATAAATTCCTGGGGCTGCGAGTCTCCCTTCCATTCTTGGAGAATTGGGCCAGATGTGTGTGGGAACCAGAGGGTGAGATGGAGGTAACGCTGCTGGCCAATAATTTCTTCATGGTCATATTTGTGTGTTTGGCTGATAGGAACAGGGTATTTGAGAGAGGACCATACTTCTACAATCAGGTGGGGCTTTTTGTTAAGCCTTGGCATGCTGGCTTCAACCCCATAGAGGAATTGCCAAATAAGGTTCTTGTTTGGGTTCGGCTGCCCAGAATGCCTATTGAATGTTGCCGAGAGGATGTTCTCCAAATGATTGCTTCAATGCTTGGAAAACATGTGGGTTCTTCCACACAAAATTTAGGTAAAAAAATCATGACCTTTTCTTGAATTTGTGTTGAGATTGATTTAAGTAGGCCTTTGTCGGATGCTGCTGAGCTTTGTGCAGGTTCATACTCATGGGTTCAATAGTTGGACTATGAGACGCTCCCGTTTAGATGCCACTTATGTCATGAGTATGGGCACTTGGTAAGACGTTGTCCAAAGGCAAAAGTGAAAGACCAGTAGGCTTCAACCCAATCTCCACCGAGTAACACTACTAGTTTGGACAAAGGGAAGAAGATTGGACCTAGTACTAGTAAGGATTCTGAAGGCTTTGTACAGGTCAAGTCTAGAGGCTGAAATAGGGGACAAAAGAGATCCTTTATGGAACGCTCGAAGGAGAATTCGATTAATAGATTTGGGATTTTGGAGGAATTGGGACAGCAGGAGGACTGCACAGATTTATTTAATGGTGGGCAAGTTGTGGGAGGTTCTGGAGTAGCTGGTGACGCTGCCATGGAAAAGAGAATGCCCCTTGTGGATGTTGTCCTTCTTATGATTTTGGAAGGACATAATGGGGAGCAGCAAATCATTGAATCAAATACCGATATGGGTACAGAATTGGAAGCCTTAATTCCTTTGGTACAAGTTGAGGCACCTGAGTTGGAGAAGAGAGGCAAGGCCTCTTCTCACTTAGGAATTTTGCAGAAGGAAGGGAAAAAACTAGCTTCAAAAAAAAATATTAAATTGTCAAGGAAAAAAGATACGGAGAGGATAAAGATGATTGGGGAAAATCTGGTTGAGTCAGGTGCAGTCAAGACCTTGGACTCCCATTTCTTGCCTCCTCCAAAATGATTTTTATATCTTGGAATGTGAGGGGCTTGAACAATGGCCCTAGACAAAAAGTTGTTCAGGAGTTGATTAAGATTCAGTGTCCAGATGTTCTTTTTTTGTAGGAAACTAAGATGTCAGTGGATTTCATGATGAGTTTGGGCCCCAGGCTTTGGAAGCAGGGATCTTGTCAATGCGTGGGGGCAAAGGATCAGCGGGAGGTGTGGCTTGTCTTTGGAATCCATGCAAGGTCTAGCTGGTGTCATGGATAGCCTTCAGGTCTTCTCTTTCTTTGGTTTCTTTATGTAGGGAATCCGAAGAGTACATTCTCCTGTCTAATGTCTACGTGCCCACTAATTTTCAAGGTAATCTATAAGTTTGGAATAATATCCATTTATTCAGAAGGGGCTTTCCTTTTCTACCATGGATTATGGCCAGTGATTTCAATGCTATAATGGACCTAACAGAAAAAATGGGAGGCAATGCTAGATTGGAACCATCATCCTAATTGCTTCGAGACAAGGTTTTGGAGCACAACTTGGTGGATATCAAGCCTTGTAATGGGCGGTACACCTGGTATAATAGGAGGATGGGGGAAAACTTTATTGCGGAGCATATTGATAGATTCTTGACTTCTTTCTAATGGGCGGCTTATGGTCTTTGAATTTTGAAATCCTAGATTGGAGATGCTCCGACCATTGGCCTATTAAGCTTCACATTTCTTCTAATTGTTGGCAAAAGAAATCGACTTTAAAATTTCAACTAATGTGGCTCAGGGATCAGTATTTATTTGATCGAGTTGCTGATTGGTGGAAAATTGGGAGACCAGTGGTTGGTACAGCGATGTATACTTTTGCTAAGCTCTTCCAGTATGTGAAATATCAGCTCAAAAATTGGAATGTATTGAGCTTTGGGAACATTTTTTGGGAGAAGAAAGAAGTGCAAGAAGAGTTAAACTTGATTACCAGGATGATCTGGGAGGAGGGGTTGTTAGAATCCTTGTTGAGAGATGAAGCAAGGGCTATCAAGAGGGTGGAAGAATGGGAGTTGAGAGAGGAGGTGTTTTGGAAGCAGAAAGCCCAAATTGAGTGGCTGTAGGAGGAAGATAGGAACATGACTTTATTTTTCAACTTGGTTAGAGCCAGACAGCATAGTAATAGGATAATGGCTTTGGTTCAGGCAATGGGGAGACTCTCTCATCCACAAGAGCCATGTGTGATGAAGTTATCTAGTATTTTGCTTCTATGTTCAGCAAAGAGGGACTGAGGAGTACTGTTGCTGAAGAGCAAATTATATCATGTATTCCCAACTTGGTTTCTAGGGAGATGATGGAACAACTGATTCACCCTATCAACCTTGAAGAGCTTAAAAATATTGTCTTCATGATGAAAAAGGTAAGGCTCCAGGCTCAGATGGTTTTCTGATTGAATTTTTTCAGGAGTTTTGGGAAATCATCAAACTTGATCTTTTGGTTATGGCTCAAGAGTCTCAAAATAGTAAACAAATGCTTCATGCCTTGAACTCGACCTTCCTGGCGCTCATTCCTAAGAGAGAAGGTGTTGATCACCTTAGTCAATTCAGGCCGATCTCTCTCTGTAATGTTGTCTATAAGATTATATCTAAGCTGATAGATGAAAGATTGAAAAAGTGGTTGGGGGCATTGATATCAAAGGAATAAAGTGGATTTGTGGAGGGGTGACAGATTCTTGATGGAATTGTGGTAGCTACTGAGGCTATTCATTCCATGTCCAAATCCAGGGAGAAGGCAATGTTTATGAAGCTGGACATGTCGAAGGCATATGAGAGGGTTTGGTGGTCCTTTCTGTAGAAGGTTTCGGCTGCCTTTGGTTTCAAAGAGGAGTGGATTAGATGGGTTATGAGTTGTGTGAACTCGATCTCATTCTCTATTTTGGTGAACGGGGAGCACTCATAGCTCTTTGGCACTTCGCAGGGGTTGCGGCAAGGGGATCCATTATCTCCATATTTGTTCCTTCTTTTGGCTGAAGGTCTTAGACGACTGATCAGAAATAAGATTGGAGAAGGGGTTATTCAGGGATGGAGGTGGGGTGGCAACCTCCCTGCTCTTTCTCACCTTCAGTTTGTGGATGATGTGGCTTTGATGGGATTAGCCAACATGAGGGAGGCAGCCAACATTCACAGTAGTCTGGATGCCTACTTGGCTGCCATGGGGTAGGTGATTAATGAAAATAAATCATCTATTTTTTCCTTCAACACTCTGCCACCTATTCAGTGAAGGGTGGATGACACTCTTTGATTTCAAATTGGTAGACTTTCGGTTCTTTATCTTGGCATTTCAATATCTGTTGGGCGACAGTCTAAGGACTCATGGCAGGGAATTCTAGACAACATTAGGGCCAAAGTGAATCATTGGACAAACCGATGGCTATCCTTCGTGGGGCATGTCCAGCTGATTCAGTCGGTGGTGCAGGCGCTTCCTATATATAGGTGTATGCTCTAGGTGGCATCGGTGGGCTTTATTCAAGATCTTGATTCCTTGGTGAAATAGTTCTTATGGTCTGGCAACTTATCCTTGATGAAATGGAGCCTGATTCGGTGGGAGGTTGTCTACAGTCTAAAGAGGCTGGGTGGTTTGGGTTTGAGGCAGTCTATTTTGGCTAGTACAGCCTTAGCCTCCAAGTTGTATTGGAGATGGTGTGTAGAACAAGATCGCATTTGGGAAAGGGTCATGGCATTTAAGTATTGTGCTGGGATTCTTGTGAGAGATATCCCTAGATTCAGCTTGTCGAGTAGTGGATCGGTTATCTAGGATACTCTCAAGAAAGGCGTTGTTTTGATTAAGAGAGGCCTATTCTAGATTTGTAGGGGAGGAAATGAAGCACAATTTTGGTATGATTTGTGGGATGGTTTTCCCCCCTTGGTGGTTTAGTACCCACATCTCGAGGTCCTGGCACGAAGGTTTAATGAGGTTGGTTGGGTCAAGGTGGGCGATTACAAATCCTTCCTTCTTCAGGATCATTTGATGGTGGCAAGGTGGAAGGAGCAAGAAGATTAGCTGATTATGGATATGATGGATGAGTGCACTGAGCTTTAGGAGATCCTAGTTGACCGATTCTATTGCACTCTTAGGGGAAACGATTTGTTGGGTTGGTCGTCTCATCCCAAAGGGAAGTACACAGTTGTTGTGAGTTACCAGGAGCTGATTGTGCAAAGATGGGGCAATGGTGGGGAAGTGTTGTGGTGGAAAAGAGTGTGGAACAACATTTCTTGGCCAAAGTGCAAGCTTTTTATTTGGACTTTGACATGGAATCACTATTTGACATGGGAGAATATTAGATGAAGAGGATTTGTTGGTCCTTCTTGGTGCGTCCTGTGTCAGGGAGTGGAGGAGGATTCATCTCACTTGTTTTTTTGCTGCCCCTTCACACTTTGACTATGGCATGCTTGGTGGGATGCCTGGAGATGTCAATGCCTGCACGCCTCTTCCTTAGTCAAGTTCTGGGATAGATTTGGTGGGCTACCTCATGATGCACATTTTCTTCAGGAGGCATGGTATGCAGGTCCCATTTTTTTGATTTAGCAGGTTTGGCTGGAGTGAAACCACCAAATTTTTTTATGGGAAATATTGGTAATCCACCAAGTGTGGACTAGGATTATTGGCATGATTCAGGAAACTGTGGAAGCTAAGAGTGAAATTACTCTACCTCTGGCGCAGGGGGATGCTGATTTGGTGAAAAGGCTTGGCATTCTGGTCATTTCTCCAACTGCTGCTAGTGTCAGGCATGTTCATGGGGGAGGAATAAAATATAGAGGAATGGTAAATGGACCCCTCCTCCTGAAGGTTATCTGAAAATTAACACGGATGGTTTGGCTAGAGGTTATCCTGGCCCGGTGGGGATTGGAGGGATCAAAAAGGATCACTCTAGCACTGTTGTTTTCATTTTATCTACCCACATGGGAGAGCACACAGTGAATATGATGGAGGGTGTTGCTTTTTTGTATACTTTAATGAGGGCTTATGAGCTAGGTTGGCGCAAGGTGGAGTGGGACGCTGACTCGTAATCTTGATAAATTTTATCTGGGAGAGGAAAATCGATGATGTTAGCTGGCAACTATCTTTGGTGGTGCAACAGATTCTTTAGATTAGTATGCTTATGGATTCTGTTTCCTTTTCTCACATTCTGAGGGAGTGGAACGACACGGTTTATTGTTTGGCCAAGTGGGCTTCTGCGAATGTTGGTGGACGCAGGGTGGATGATCGGGCGTTGTTGCCAGAGGAGGTGAGTTAGGATTTTGATAGACTTATTAGGGAGGATGGTGATGTTATTGGATAGTTTCGGTGCCTAGTGCTTGTTTCTTCATTTTTCATGCGATGTTGGGGCTCTGGCCCTTTGTTGTTTTTTATTTTTCCGGATATTAATAAATTTTTTACCCCTTTTTAAAAAAATAATAATAATAACATATATGCATCATTTAAACAATTCACATAAATTTTTATAAATAATTAAATTATGCATCTTAAATATAATAACAAATATACATCATTTAAACTATTTACATAAAATAAGTGATTCAAACAATTAAACATACATACAATTACTCATCATATAAATAATATAATGATTTCTATAAACAATAATTACTTATAATTATATTCATTCTTTTAAAGAAATGATTCTACATTCATAAAAATTAATGATTTATAATTATACAAATCATCATTATTGTTTGTGATATATGTTTGTTTAAATGTTTATTATTTGTATCTACATTAATTATATAAATAACTTTATAGTATAATGTATACGATCTATCAAATTTGTTTTTTTTTAAATGCATTTTTGTTTAAATGGTTATTATTTGTTTTATATAATGATAATTATAGTTATTACAAATCATTTTGCATTAATCATATATATAATTTTATAGTAATCTATATGATCTATCAAATTTGTTTGTTTGTAAAATGATCTATTTAAAACGAGTAATTATATATATGATTAATTGTTTGAATATATTTACAAACAATTAAGTATATATATGTTTAATGCCTTGAATCATTTATTTTATTTGAGTTGTTTAAATGATGTATATTCATTATTATATTTAAAATATATATTTTTAATTATATATAATGAATGTATATAAATCATTATTGTTGTTCTAAACAATATAATGATTTGTATAAACAATAATTACATATAATCATATTCATTCTTTTCAATAAATGTTTAAATGATTATCATTTAAAAATTAATGCATACATAAATATACTCAAACAATTAATCATATATATATAATTACTCATTATAAATAGATCATTTTACAACAAACAAATTTGAATATATTCAAACAATTAATCATATATATAATTACTTATTATAAATAGATCATTTTACAAACAAACAAATTTGATAGATCATATAAATTCTACTATAAAGTTATCTATATAATTATTCTAGATACAAATAATAAACATTAAACAAACATATATCCTACTAACAAACAATAATATAATTATTTATCTAAAACATATATTTATATATATAATGATTTTTATAAACTATAATTACATATAATTATATTCATTCTTTTCAATTAATGATTCTATCATTTAAAAATTAATGCATACATAAATATATTCAAACAATTAATCATATATATAATTACTCATTATAAATAATTAAAAATATGCATTTTAAATATAATAATGAATATACATCATTTAAACAATTCACATAAAATAAACGATTCAAAGAATTAAACATATATATACTTACTCATCATACTCATTTTAAATAACTAAAAATATATATCTTAATATATAACAAATAATTAATTTATACATATAATTAATTTAATATATGTGACTACTCATCATGAATGGTACATATAATTATCACTCATCATAAATAAAAAATAAATCATACATATCTATCATACATATAATTACTCATTATGAATAATGAAATAAGTATCATACATAATTTTACACACTATAAATGATAAAAATAAATCTTACATAATAAATCATACAAATTAATAAACAAATTAAAAAAACATATAAATTAATAATACTATTTATATGATTATTTAGTTATTATATATAAATCATTATTAATTGTAAATTATTTGTTAAAAAATCTAAATTATTTGTTTTTACTTTTACTAAATGAATGTTTTACTAATAAGAAATTTAAAATGACTAAATGTTAATTTTTTTTTTCATATATATATATATATATATATATATATATATATATAGTTTTTGTAAATGAATCTTTTAGTAATAACAATATTGGTTTTAGTTATTTATATAAATATTTTGGGTAGTTAATTTTATAAATACTTTTGGTGAATTAATGTATACAAAATGAATGTTTTTCTAATAAAAATATTGGTTTATATTTTATTTTGTAAGACAATTATTTATGATTTATAAAGAGCAATTATTTTATGAGTTGGGTTTGGTTTGGTTTACTTTGATGATATGTAATTGTTGTATATTTTAATTTTTTATGTAGATTGTTTATTTTTATGAATGAATATTTTAATAATAGAAATATTGGTTTAAGTAGGGAAAATATTTATTATTTTTTCTATGATATATATATATATATATATATATATATATATATATATATATATATATATATATATATATATATATATATATATATATAATATTATATTTATTTGTTTTCTTTAATTTTGAATGCATTAAAAAATTTATTTTAATGATTTATGTTTGTACAATTGATTTTATTATTATTTTATTAATTTATATTATTTTATTATTTAAGATACATATGTTAAAAATTGTAAATTATTTGTTTCTACTTTTACTAAATAATCATATTGTGTTAGTGTTTTTATAATGTTATATACTTTAATAATTTTATTAATTTTTAGAGTATTTTTATGCTTTTGTTAATTTATATGATTTATTATGTAAGATTTATTTTATTTTAAGTTGTTTGAGCATATAGTGTTAGTGTTTTTATAATGTTATTATTTTATATGGTTTTTTAATTTATTTATTAATTTGTATTATTTATTATTTCATATATTTTTTTACCATTTATAGCGAGTAATATTATGTATGATAAGTGTTTTTATTATTTATAATGAGTAATTATATATATGATAAAAAAATTTACTTATGATGAGTGATAATTATATGTACATTCATGATGAGTAATCACATACATAAAAAATCATATACATGTATTAGTTTTAATTTTATATATTGGATTACTCATCATGAATGGTACATATAATTATCACTCATCATAAATAAAAACAATTATCATACATATCGTGATTCAAATAATAAATTTTACATAATAAACCATACAAATAAACAAAACCATAAAAATTTCATAAAAATTTAATAAAACCATAAATTAATAACATTATAAAAATACTAACACAATATAATTATTTAGTAAAAATAAAAATAAATAACACACACAAACACAAAATATATGATTCAAATAATTAATTTTATAAATGTGATTACTCATCATGAATGGTGCATATAATTATCACTCATAAATAAAATATATATCATACATATCTATCATCCATATAATTACTCATTATAAATAATAAAAACAATTATCATACATAATATTATTCACTATAAATGATTAAAAAATATCTTACACAATAAATCATACAAGTTAATAAACAAATATATAAAAATATAAAAGTATATAGTATTATAAAAACACTAACACTACATGATTATTTAGTAGAAGTAAAAACAAATAATTTACATTTTTTAACACATAATTTACATACATACATACATACATACATACATACATACATACATACATACATACATACATACATACATACATACATACATACATATATATATATATATATATATATATATATATATATTTCAAATAATTAATATATACAATTAATTAATTTATAATATGTGATTACTCATCATAAATGGTACATATAATTATCATTCATCATAAATAAAAAAAGTTATATTTACTCATTATGAATAATGAAAACAATTATCATAAATAATTACTCACTATAAATGATAACAAACATTTAACATAATAAATCATACAAATTAAAAAATAAATATATAAAACTATAATAGTATAAACATTATAAAAACACTAACACTATATGATTATTTAATAAAAGTAAAAATAATTAATTTACATTTTTTAACAAATAATTTACATTATATTTATATATATATATATATATATATATATATATATATATATATATATATATATATATATATATATATATATATATATATATATAATGAATTATTCAAATAATTAATTATATATGTGATTACTCATCGTGAATGATACATATAATTACCACTTATCATAAATTAAAAAATCAATCATACATATCTATCACACAATATAATTAGTCATTATGAATAATGAAAACAATTATCATACATAATATTACTCCCTATTAATGAAATATATATATATATATATATATATATATATATATATATATATATATATATATATATATATATATATATATATATATATATTTGACATTTTTTAACAAATAATTTACATATCTATATAATTCAAATAATTAATATATACAAATAATTAATTTTATATATGTGATTATGAATAATGAAAACAATTATCATACATAATATTACTCCCTATATATATATATATATATATATATATATATATATATATATATATATATATATATATATATATATATATATATATATATATATATATATAATAATAAATCATACAAATTAATAAACAAGTTAAAAAATATATAAAAACACTAACATTATATAATTCAAATCACTTATGAATGAGTCTTACATAATAAATCATATAGATTAATAAAGCCATAAAAATACATAAATAAAACATATAAATTAATAAAATTATAAAAACACTTTATGATTCAAACAACTTCAATAAAATAATAAATAATTCAAATTAATAAAAAACTATAAAAATTACTCCTAAAAGACAAAAAAATACTCCTAACAAATTATCATAAAATAAATAACAATAAAAGATATAGATGTCATACATAATATTACTCATCATAAATGATTAAAAAAATAATTATCATATATAATATTACTCACTATAAATGATGAATGATATCTCACATAATAAATCATAGAAATTAACAAAACTATAAAAATATACAAATAAAATATATAATTTATTGATAAAAAAATAAATAATAAAAAAATATAAATTAATAAAATTATAAAAACACCATATAGTCCTAACAATTTATCATAAAATGAATAATACAATAAATCATGAAATAAATAATAATAAAAAATCTAGATATCATACATATAATTACTCATTATAAATAATGAAAATAGATATCATACATATAATTACTCATTATAAATAATGAAAATAATTATCATACATAACATTACTCACCATAAATGATTAAAAAAAACAAATATCATACATAATATTACTCAATATAAATGATATAAAATATCGCACATAATAAATCATATAAAATAACAAAACTATAAAAATATTCAAATAAAATATATAATTTATTGATAAATAAATAAATAAATAATAAAAACATATAAATTAATAAAATTATAAAAACATCACATAATTCAAACAACTTATAATAAAATAAATCTTACATAATAAATCATACATATAATTACTCATGAATAATGAAAATAATTACCATACATAATATTACTCACCATAAATTATAAAAAAAATAATTATCATATATAATATTACTCAATATACATGATAAACTTGATATCTCACATAATAAATCATACAAAATAACAAAACTATAAAAATATACAAATAAAATAAATAATTTATTAATAAACAAATAAATAATAAAAACATATAAATTAATAAAATTATAAAAATACAATAAGTCATATAAATAAAATAAAATTATAAAAACACCATATACCATATAAATAAAATAAAATTATAAAAACACCATATAATTCAAACAACTTATAATAAAATAAATCTTACATAATAAATCATACATCTTAGCAAAACCATAAAAATATCCTAACAAATTAATAAAATTATAAAAACACTATATAATTCAAATGACTTATAATAAAATATATAACAAAACTATAAAAATATATAAATAAAATATATAATTTATTAATAAACAAATAAATAATAAAAAAGATCATCATACATAATATTACTCACTCTAAAAGATAAAAAAATATCTTGCATAATAAATCATATAAATTAATAAACAATTTAAAAATACATATACATTAATAATATTATGAAAACACTAACACAATATGATTATTTAGTAAAATTAAAAATAAATAATATACATTTTTCTAAACTAATACATATATATGATTTTTTTTTATGTAATTACTCATCATGAATAGTACATATAATTATCACTCATCATAAGTAAAAAAATTATCATACATATCTATCATATATATAATTACTCATTATAAATACTAAAAACACTTATCATAATAAATTATTAAATCATAAAAATACATAAATAAAACATATAAATTAATAAGATTATAAGAACATTTTATGATTCAAACAATTTATCATAAAATAATAAATCATTCAAATTAATAAAAAATACTCCTAAAAATCTATTGAAAAAAATAAGTCTTAACAATTTATCATAAAATGAATAATAGAATAAATCATGAAATAAATAATAATAATAAACCTACATATCATACATATAATTACTCATTATGAATAATGAAAATAATTATCATACATAACATTACTCACCATAAATGATAAAAAAAAAAATTATCATACATAACATTACTCAATATAAATGATATACAATATCTCACATAATAAATCATAAAAAATAACAAAACTATAAAAATATACAAATAAAATTTATAATTTATTAATAAACAAATAAATAATAAAAACATACAAATTACAATTCATTAATAAACAAATAAATTTAAATATATATATTATAAAAATATAATATATTCTAACATTTATACATTTAATATTCTTATTACTAAAACATTCATTTAATAAAAGTAAAAACAAATAATTTACATTTTTTAACAAATAATTCACATTACTCACTATACACCCATTATGAATAATGAAAAACATCATCATACATAATATTGCTCACTATAAATGATAAAAAAATATCTTGCATAATAAATCATACAAATTAATAAACAAATTAAAAAACATATAAATTAATAATATTATGAAAACACTAACACAATATGATTATTTAGTAAAATTAAAAACAAATAATTTACATTTTTTAAAACTAACACATATATATGATTTTTTATATATGTGATTACCCATCATGAATGGTATATATAATTATAATTCATCATAAGTAAAAAATTTATCATACATATCTATCATATATATATTTACTCATTATAAATAATAAAAACATTTATCATACATAATATTACTCCCTATATACGATAAATCATATAAATTAATAAACAAATTAAAAAACCATATAAATTAATAACATCATAAAAATACTAACACTATATGACTCAAAACAACTTACAATAAAGCAAATCTTAATAAATACCCAAAAAAAAATTATTAAAACTAAAAAATTATATAACATTATAAAACACTAACAATGTACAATTATTTAGTAAAAGTAAAAACAAATAATTTACATTTATCAGTATATATATCACTAACTATATATATATATATATATATATATATATATATATATATATATATATATATATATATATAT